>JAPYZC010003264.1:0-24518 GCA_030522665.1 Ichneumoninae sp. A BG-2022a | reverse complement strand
AACATTTTGCAATTATTATTATGCAAAATTAATCTTCTCAGTACCTTTACTATACATGATTTTTTTCAGATTTTTACACCATCAAGAAGTACTTGCAATATTCTCTTATTGTTGGCGGACTTATGCGAAGTTAGCGCGCAGCGAGACTCTCTCCTTAACAGAACACGGACTATGGAATTTAGAAAACGGTAATTTCGATTTCCGGAGATTTAACAGGAAACGTTACTTCCGGTTTGGAAATCTCATATTTCGACCGAAAGTTAAGTCACATCGAATATACGTCACTTCCGGTTTGAAAAAGCTAATTTTTCGACTGGAAATACGTCACTTCCGGTTTGAAAATCTCATGTTTCGAACGAAAGTGAAGTCACACCGGAAATACGTCACTTCCGGTTTGAAAAGCTAATTTTTCGACCGGAAATACGTCATCATCGGTCACAAAAAAATAAGATTTTCGAAATGTATAGAAGATTATGTTTCGAAGATTATACGTACGACATGATTGATCCACATTTCGAGAAGGCTTTCCAAAAATTTGTTACTGCTGAGTAAGCTGCTCTTGTTCAATTGCTCCTGCCTCAGATCGCAGTCATCGACGAGCATCGGCTGCATCAGAGCGCATATGCAATCTATCGCCGCCTGAGCAACCCCGGATTCCTGTCGTTTGAGGGCTTTCACCACTTTGTTCCCGATGGCCTCCCGAAATCCCGGAAGAGTGGTGAACGCCATGAAACCAACTTTACTGGCGACGAGCCTTCGTATGGCGTGAAACTGAGCCTCCACCTCGATGTTCGTTTCCAATTCCCGGCTCACCAGGGCGTTCAACGCTCCAAGAATTATCTTGTCCTTGTTCTCGGTGAAGAGTCCCTGTAAGTAGTCATTCATCACCCTGTGTACCTCAAGTTGCACACTCGTCACAGTCCAATCAAGAGGTTTCAAGGCCTGAACAGAAAATCACACAGTCACCCGTTACTCCGCAATACTGATAGTCTACCCCTTTTTTTTTTGTTTTTCAACGAGCCTCGCTCGAATGGTTGCTGTTTTTTCCTACATCGACTCGACAAACCAGGGACTCATGCACACTCGCAGTCACACCAACGCGCCAACGGTACATCAGTGGATAGTCGATAATTCGCATATCCACCACAATCACAGAATTAATAGAAGAGATGATGGAGATAAATGAAAGGGAGGATTCTTAAGGTAGCTATGTCGCTTCCCGCTCATCTCGCATAAGTTATCGAAAAGAAAGTGAATATTGCAAGTACTTCTCGATGGTATGTAAATCTGAAAAAATTCATGCATATTAAATGCACTGAAAATATTCATTTTACATAATAATAATTCCAAAATGTTATTAACAAATTTATGAAAAAATTAATTGTTTAACAAATTACCCGGCGTAACAACTTTTTTTTAATTGAAAATGATTCGTTTACTTTTCTGAATACGTATGAATTTTTTCAGATTTTTCAATGAGTTTTGATTTTTGTGTTTCTTCAGACATTTTTTCCATACAAAACAATTAAAAAATCAAAGCTAATTGAAAAATCTGAAGAAATTCATACGTATTCAGAAAAATAAACGAATCATTTTCATAAAAAAAAGTTTTGTTGCCGGGTAATTTATTAACCAATTAATTGTTTAATAAATTTGTTAATAACATTTTGCAATTACTATCATGCAAAATTAATCTTCTCAGAACCTTTAGTATACATGATTTTTTTCAGACTTTTACACCATCAAGAAGTACTTGCAATTTTCTCTTATTGTTGTCGAACTTACGCGAAGTCAGCGCTCAGCGAGACTCCCTCCTTAAGGAGGTCGGAGCACTTCGCACTAGTCATACGAGTGCTAAGTTTTCAAAGTAATTTAGCCAAATTACCTTAAAATTTGTGAAAATTTGGAAATAAAATGGATAATGGAAGCGAAATCGAAACGATTCTTACGTCTTGGGTGAGAGAGTAATGGAGTCCGCTGTACGGAACGTTGGCGTTGAATCTCTCCAATATCTCGGCGAAGGTCCGAGTGCCAGGAATCTGTTGGATGAACTTTAGATGAAAAGTTTCAACCTCCTCGTCGACCGGTAAATTAAGCGGGCCGAGTCTCTTGCCTCGCGCTACGGGACTCATAGTCACGTGCACGTCCCTGTTTCCGGACGCTCTGACACCGTCCAGCAGGGACGCGAGCAACGAGTCTCGGTCGGTCGCCATGTAGCTCCGTGTCTCGCCGTTCAGATATTGTATCGTGAACAACTGGGGATTCGCGTAATCTCGGACGAGGGCGAATATGTCGGAGAGCGGCCTCAGCGTGCATATGTTGTAAGTCTGCGGATCTCGCTCCAGCAAACACGTGTCCGACAGACACAGCGTGCGTCTCTGGGGCTCCGAGTGTCTCGACGAATTTTTGTGCACCGTGAATTCCGATACGCTGGTGATGTGCTCGTCGCCGCTGAATTTTCCCAATCTCTGACCAATGAATTCCTCGAGCTTGAACGGCTGATTCACGACCTTTATCGTTATACCGAGATTCGTCATCGCCGACTCAACGACCTTTCTCTTTATCTCGTCCATGTGCTCGGAGGCGAACAGATGCAAACGCCCGAATCCCCCGCACACGATCACGAATCCATCGGCGCAGTCTTTGATCGTCGCGAGGCCCTCGAAATCTTTGTAGTAGTAACTCGCCAGCGGCATGTTCGTGGCCGTGTCCAGTTGATCGAGACTGCACGGTGTCACCTCCAACACCACCGGCAGCCGCGTGTCCGACCAGTGGTGCTTGTACGCCTCGTATCTCTGTATCGGGACAAAATTTAAGACAATTGTTCAAAGATTCTTATCACTGCTGTGTAAACTGTTAAGAACTTTTTGCGAAATATTTTGTTTTCATTACGGAATCTTTCTATCCATACATTTATGCATTGAAAAATTTCATAATTAAAACAGAATGTTTTACAAAAAGTTATTAGCAGTTTACAATATATTAAATATAATATACAAAATTGAGGTGAAATTAATTATTCAATATGTTAAAGACGCCGAAAAGGGTCGATTTAATACATAGAGCATTTGATATTTTTACTCAAAGTCCTATGGAGAATTGCAGTAAATTTTTGTTTCCTGCACAATAAATTAAAGCCAGACCCGATTTCCGATTCCGCCTCTTACCAAAACTTCCTTGGGTTTTTCGGCGAATTGATTTCTAAATCTGAGCGCCTCGGTCAGCAGATAAGACCTGTGCTCCGAACTGAACTTCATTGTATCAACCTTGCGCTCCTTGCGCATAGTTATGCTGAATTCGTGCAGGCCCATCTGATTTCTGTTAGTAGGCTGTACACTGATGAAATCGGAGTACTCCCACTTGTTCGTCACCTCCAGGCTACTCGGATTGTATGTAGTTATCCCCATGGAGCCGATGGAAAATATCCTCTTGTATCTGAAAAAAAAATATATAATTTTTTTAAATTTCATGGTATTTTTTTCATACATTCGTGGGATTTATGACATATGAACAATGAAATGTATAACACGTATGACGACCAAACGTATGATGACAAAATGTGTGACGACAAAACAGATGATGACAAAATGTATGATGAGAAAATATATGACGACAAAACGTATGACGACCAAATTTATGACAACCAAATGTATGACGACAAAGTGTATGATGATAAAATGTATGACAGCAAAATGTATGACGATGAAACGTTTGACAGTGAAACTTATGACGATAAAACATATGACGATGACACGTATGACGATGAAACGTATGATGATGAAACATATGATGATGAAACGTACGACGATGAAACACATAACAATGAAACATATAACAGTGAAAAGTGCGCCGATGAAAACAGTGCACAGAGAACTTGGCCGGGCACAGTGATCGGCGCAGCGGACCAGCACGATTCAGGGCCCACCCAGCTCCGAAGTTGTACTGCTTCGACGCCTACTTACTTTCCCTTCCAGGAGTGCTTTGTCACCAGGAAGCACGCCACATCCTGATTATCCTTTATCGGCATCATTCTCTCATCTCCCAATTATTGCTTTCCGTACAGAGTAACGATAACGAAATATTTAACCCGTGAGACATGTACGAGGGACGGCTCGTCGAACTCCCCGATGCTATTTCCATCTGCGGTTGTACTGCAAAAAACCCTCCCGATAATCCGGCTCTTTCGCTCCTTCGTTTTAACCCAACAACGAAACTCGAAACCGAACGGTGCCGCGGGTTTACAGCTACTGGGTTAACTCACTGTCCGCGACAACTCAAAGTCGAAAAAAAAACAATTCGTCCGTTTTATGTACATTCGTCAGCGACAAGATGTGTCGCGAGCGAAGCGAGTGACGAAAAAAAAAGAAGATTTGCTTCCTGTTTACGACTGTGTATCGTAATCGTACAGATATTCTATTTCACCGCATAAATATCATTTCTCTCTGACTCCTCGGACTGGCCATGTCGTTGGCAAATTCTCGGCTCCTATCAGGAGGCTCCTAATTGGTGGACGGGGGGAGTGGGGGGAAGGGGCGCTCCACCACCGCCGGCGGCCATGATGCTGGGGGTGTCATCGGTCAGCTGTTCTCCAGATGTCGGTAGTCCGCAAGTTCGCCACCTGCCTTTGCACCCGATAACGCCACGAATGTTAGAGAGAATGCCTCTTGCTATCTAGTGTGTTTTTTTTTTCGACATACGTGTAACGAACATCGACGTAGGCGGATACGTGTACGTTACCCGAATAAACTGTTTTTTTTTGTTATGTTTGAAACAGAAGAAAAACTGATGCAGCGCCCGGTTCGTTAAGGGGAAGCGAAAGTCACGTGACGGAGCCAGGAGTGGGAGGACGATAGCCGAGTTGGCTTACGAGCGAGAAGTGACTGAGAATGTGTTTCACTTCACCTTAAGGCGAGGTAAAATAGACTCAGACGGTAACGAAAACGGCAATGAACGGCATTCGGAGATCGTTGACATTTCGCGAAAAAACGCATCTCGTACCTTACGCACGCTTTTCGTACTTTACGCACGCTTATTGTACTTTACTCACGGTTCCCATACTTTACGCACGCTTCTCGCAACTTTATGCGCGCTTCTCGGCCTTTATACATACTTTTCGTACTTTACGCACCCTTCTTGTACTTTATGCACGGTTCCCATACTTTACGCACGCTTCTCGCACTTTATGCACGGTTCCCATACTTTACGCACGCTTCTCGCACTTTATGCACGCTTCTCGGCCTTTACACATACATTTCGTACTTTTCGCACGCTTCTCGCACTTGACGAAATTTAACGCAAACCAGTTAAATGTTTTTGCAAATCTATTGCAATTAATGTTTTTCTGCGTTAAGGATATCCGCAGCAGTACAAATAACCATCCACTATAATGAATCTATCATTAAAAGTCTGTACAAACGACTTTCAAAACGTAGCACTCATTTGACTAGTGCGAAGCGCTCCAACCTCCTTAAATCGGTACTATTTTCTCCAGCGTGCGCATTTTTTTTTTTCACCAATTTCGTACGTCGCCTCGACGCCAGGGGCCGATGCAGTTTTGTTTTTAGCCAGTTGGTAACTGAAATCGTCTCCGGCGATTCGCACGCCTGGCATCGCAACCCGTCAGAGCGGGAGAGTGGGAGTTTTCTCGTGGCGGCAGAGAGAGTATTATCCCAGTGCGTGCTTCGTGTCTCCTCCTCGCGACTCGTTTTCAATCACGATTTTTTTTTATTTTCTTTCGTCGTGTCCAAACGTTAACCGAGCAGACGATATAACTCAAAGCCCTCTTAAATTCCAGGCCGATCATTTTCGTTACCGATAGTAAACGCGCGGAGAGGAGAAGATAATACGCAGAGGTAAGACGATATACGATATAATAAAAATCATTAAAAATAAATAAAAACGAGGATAAACAACGCCCGACCAAAAGAAAGTCCGACGTTCCCTCGTCCGCCGAAAAACGTCATTTCTCTTTCGTGTTTGTGTGTGCGTGGTCGATTCGGCCGCTCGGAACAACACGGCGTCGGTGTCGGCGTCGTTTTCGAGTCGCCCCCGCGCCGCTTCGTACATTCCCCCCCTCTCTGTCTCTCGATAACACAACGCCAGACAACCGCCATCGCTATCGACTATTCGTCGAGCGGAGCCGAGCCGCCCTATTTGCGCGCGTGAGACAGACGCTGCGGCCAAACGACGAGCGCGACCAAGCGCGACTGCCGCGGAAAACCGACGACGACCGCCTATCGTCAGAGATCGATAGACGAATTCTGGATGGCATATTGTACGGCTTGGCGGGGCTATACATAAAACCACATATACACACGTATGTGCGCGCATAACACGCACGCACGGGCCGCCTCATCGAGTATCGAGAGAGCCCAGAGAGACGCGTTGTTCCGCTCGGCTAATGAAATAATATAAAAGTTTCCCTCAACATCGAGTGCGTATCGATCACAGTCTTAATAATTCGTCGTTCTTTTGTTCGCTAATATCCGATCGGGCCGGAAGGCCGAATAACCGACACACACGAAACATGAACAAGGTAACGTTTTATATTAATTCTCCGCATTGCTTGATCAGTTTTTTTTTTTTTTTTTTTTTTTTTTATTATTTCGTTTATTTCGATACGCACGTCGCGCGGCGGGCGCCCCGCTCGATCTCGCCCGACCCGATGACGATGCGTATCGCTCTCGATGTGTTTTGTTGGTTACGAGCGGGAGGAAAAATTTTTGTCGCGCATCCTTTCAGATGTCTCGTTATCCCTCCGACTGCAAAGTCTACGTCGGCGATCTGGGCAGCAACGCGACGAAACAGGAGCTCGAGGACGCTTTCTCGTACTACGGGGCGTTGAGGAACGTTTGGGTCGCGAGAAACCCGCCCGGCTTCGCGTTCGTCGAGTTCGAGGACGCCAGGGACGCCGAGGACGCGATAAGGGGCCTCGACGGACGAACTATATGCGGACGCCCGGCGCGCGTCGAACTCTCGAACGGAAAACGCCTGCGCGACAGAGGATCGTCCAGACGCGCCGCCGGAAGACCCTTCCATCCGGAGGATCGATGCTACGAGTGCGGAGAGCGCGGCCACTACGCCAGGGACTGCCCGAGGCACAGAAGTAGTCGCAAGCGAAGGTACGCATGCTTTTCGGACACTCGTTTATTAGCTTATGGAAAAATTACTATTGAAAAAATAAAGAATATAGTAGTTTGTGACGCTGGCGCGAAAAGGTGGTTTTTTCGAGAGAGTTTGCAAATTTACTGTGCGAGGTTGCTAATTAATTGCCAACCGTCGTCGTAAGACTTCTTTTTCGGGCGAGTGACGCATAACACTTTTTGTAACAAGTGCACAAAATCTACCACTTTTTGTACCTGTAGCGTGGCAAAAGCGTGCTGAAAAATAATCAGGATATCTTAAATTTATGCGAAAAAGTAGCCGCGTAGTTTTCAGGGGGCCTTGAAGTCTCCGACTTTCCGGAACTATGCTTCAATTATTTATATCCCTGTAAACTTAAACTTGTTTCACAATGTATATTGAATATCCTTAAGAAGTTATATTTCAGTTTCAATTATTTTTTTTTATTTTTTTTTTTGTAACTGATTCAACAAAAACCATTATTGGACTAAATGTGATTTCGTTTGTTGTGCACAATATGCATATCTTCATTTTTTTATAAATGTCCCAATCTACCGTCAAAATGTACCAAAATTGTTGTTGAATGTCCTTAAATTTCATACAGCATTTTTAATCGAACACCATGTGTTGGAGTTTGAAAAAAGTTGCGTAAAAAAGTAACTTGTATAATTCTGCCCATGCGCAGTATTGTTCTCGCGCATGTTACTAAAAAGCGCCACTTTCGTCACTCGCAACAGGCATGAAAAGTGGAACTTTTTTTGCACAAGGTACAAAAAGAAAATTTGTTAGGATTTACTATACCGGAGAGAATAGAGTTCTCGGCAGGAATTGGTAAGTCGAGAGAGGGAGAGAGAGAGTGAGAAGGAGTTCTATTGAAGATTATATATATATAATATAATATATATATGTAGCCTAAAGTTGAAAGCGACGCTCTATGTTGCTGCAGTATAGCGTCCACCTTTTATGATAATTATTATTACAAAAATATAAAAATACATATATATTTAAAGTAGAGAGCACCAGTGAGTGTACTCGCTGAAATTGTATGTGAAAACATCTTTTAATGATCGGCTCGAAAAAGTTTATTTTATTTTTGTTCCCATTCACTCAAACACTTTACAGTGAGTTTCGATGATCCGCCCCAAGGTCTTGATTTTCTACGGGTGATATTCTTTTCGAATATCATCCTGACGGAGAATCTTGCCCCAAAAGCTTTTCATTTACGTCTCTCGCTAAAGATGTTTTCGCATAAAAAGGGAGCTTTTTTCCTCAAAGATACAATCAGTCTTGGCGAGTAATGAGAGGTACATCCCGAAAGCAAAGAAAAAGCTAAAAAAATAAAAAAGTATTAAAAGTCAACTCAGAGAAAATATGTTGAGAGGACGTTGCCAATGTAATCCTGCCAATTATTTATAGGAGATGGGGCTGAACAGACATGCACATGAGAAATGTGTGTTGCTCGCCCGGTTGCCACTGAGATTCTCGCGAGATTCGTCCTGGGTTCACTTCGCGACACACACATTGCATAGTTACAGCGTAGAGCACCCACCTACTTCGGGTTTCCTACTGCACTCTGCTGCGAGAATGAACGGCGAGAGAAACACACAGAGCGCAAAAGCGAGAGATGGCACACTGCTGCAAACTCCACACGTGTGTCTCTAAGTCCTGCATCAACGCACTCCGGTACTTCTACAGACTGCTGCGTGCGTGTGTGGTCTCTCACTCTCTCATCGCCCTAGACAGAGTGAGAAAGAAAATTAAAAATTAATTTAAAAAAACAAAAAAGAGAATTAGGGTGGCACGAACGATGGCACACCTCTGCTAGCTCCAGCTCCTCTTCGTTCGGCTCAGCTCTTCGTTGTCAACGTCGTTTGTCACAGAGAGTGAGAGAGAGAGAGAGAAAAATAAAGAGAAAGCATCCCTTCGTCTAGACTGATATCTAGCGAATCGTCGACCGTTCGACCGTTCCACGTTCATCCGATCTTTGCGCTATTATCATCCACCTCGCGCCGAGTGCTCGACCGTTCTCCCCACATTCTGGCATTGCCATCGCGTGATACTTGTGCTACGTGCGAGATCGCTGCGCCATAGAGCCACCCGATAACGATGGTACTTAAAATAAATGATAATCTCTCACAATAGGTAGTATTACGCGGATATATATATATGTATATATATATGGAAATGTATGCGAGGTATTTCGTACAAAATCGATCTGGGACTGACCCTTCTTATCTTGGATTTGACCCGCGATTGTTTGTATGGTTTAACTAACTCTCAACAGCACACGGATATTTTTTTAGATTCTTTCAGATTGTAATTTTTTATAATTAAACGAAAGGAATTTGTTTATCGGGACGATTAAAAAATCTTAATAAATTCTGAAAAATCATATATCATATACGAATTTTTATGATTTGAGCCGGAGTGCGCTGACGTCACCTTTTTTTCAATTTTATTTTTCGGACAAGAACAGTTTAAAAAGATAGAAAAAAAATCTGTCGATTGTGGGCTATCGCTTGACCATTTTTATATGCAATTCTTCATTTTTCAGAATTTATTCAGATTGTGTCAAACGGTTTGCTTTTTTTGTGAAAAAAAGAAAATTCTCAAAAATCCAATGTTGCGTATAAAAAATGAGCATGCAATCATGATAATCGACTGATTTTTTCTTCTCATTTTTTTTCGTGTGTTTTTGAATAAATAAAAATCGAAAAAATAGAAGGTGATGTCGGCCGACTCCGTCCCAAATCTTAAAAATTCTTATTTGTGACACATCATTTTTCAGATTTTTATATTGTGACGATGAATAAATTCCTTTCTTCAATGATAAATAATAATAAACAATCTAAAAAAATCTAAAAAAATATCCGAGTGCTTTTAAGAGTCAGTTCATTCAACTAAAAAATCGCGGGCCAAATCCAAGACGTGAAGGGTCAGACTCAGGTCGATTCGGTGTGGAATACCTCATAGATTTCGAATACAGTTTCTCTTACTGGCTTGCCACCGAATCGCGTCTCGCAGTCGGTCGATCCTCGATACCTCGCAGGCGTTTTAATTACTTTTCCACTATTATTATCATTATTACTATTAACTATCGTGCATTAAAACTGATAAAATACGGATGAAAATACCGCGGGCACTAAAAATGATATCGGTTGTTACAGACGATTGAAAAAGATAATTAAAATAGATCCATGAGCTGTCGTGGATGACGATTGTCGAGAGCGCGCGGACAGGTGTTCGTTTAATATTTCGTTATTTTTCTTTTGTTTTTCTGTCGGACCGACGCGACCGGTAAACCTTATTCGTCGTTAGAATTTGTTCGTTTTTTTTTCATTTTTTTAAATTAAATATAATTGTACACTAACAAAGTGATAACAGTGGGTTTTTTGACTATGTAGTATAAAATTGTCGTTAGGCATTATCGACAGATTCTTATTATTGACACGAGGCATATAAACGTTCGTAGGTCCCGCTCGAGGTCCCGGTCCCGTTCCCGTTCACGTTCACGCAGCAAGCGTTCTCGCTCGCGTTCGTCGTCTCGGAGCCGGTCACGCAGCAGGAGCAGCGCCAACGCCCGTGACAAGCCACGCAGCAGCAAGGGACGCTCCGATTCCAGAGACAGGAGTCCACCGCCCCGTCGATCAAAGTCTCGATCGACCTCACGCTCCCGTAACAGGTAAAAAAAATGGTAAATGTCATATAATTACGATTAGTCGGACTGGGCCCGTTCGAGAGATTCGGCTGGTCGGATAATCATCAGCAGTTGAAGAGCCGGTCGAAACGGCAGCGTGTTCTCTGTTTCGAACGAAAGTTCGCTCTTCCGTGCACACGGAAAAAAAGTCATAAAACGCGACCCGCTTTGCCCTGCTCTTCTGGCCAGTTAACACGTGTGCAAACAATTGTTTCGACACCTTGGCACTCTATTGACTTAAGATAGACCGTAAAAAAAATTTGTGCGAAATTCAATGTACTCGTTGTGGAAGTTTTTATGCATAAACTCGTTATATTAAATTTCATGCACAATTGCGATGACAAGTTAACGTCAGTATGTTGAAAACCTTGGAAAGACTTTACTTTTAATAATTTGCTTCGATTTTACTATAAAAGTAGTTTTTATTCCAATGCACTTTAAATTTACTGGAAAAGTACCTTAATTTTTCATCACAATTATACAGTAAATTGAATGTGCGAGTTTTTGCAGTAAAACTTCCAGTCCGGTGCATTAAATTTACTATTTTTTTTAACAGTGTAGTTACTACGGGTCACACTAGTCAAATGGATGCTTATCCATTTTATAAATGCTTATGCAAAATTGTATGCATTTATTACATTTGTCAGTTTACGTATTTGCAAAAACATCGTTATCAACATTTTCGTTGATTGTCGACCCATGCAGTGATACAAATCGACTTCCGCTACTGTTGATAAATGCACAATATTTTGGATAAAAAATTGTGAAAATTTAGCAACTCGTTTTACTTGACTATACCGTAAATTGTATCGCAATAACGCTCCGCTATCTTTATTTTTCATTGAACTACATTATATTATTATTAATGTATGTGTTTACCATGTGTGCAGAAAAATGTCAACGGTGGTTATAATGAGATAGCTTCGCGTCACGACTGAGAACCGTACGCGGGGATGACGAGCCGACGACGCCGAAGATCGCTGCTCTCCATTCGATCGCTACTTTGTTTCTTCGACAAGAAGAAAAATTCTTATCTTTCCGTCAACACAACCTTATTAAGCGAAAAAAAAGCAAAAACAAATATATTGTAAGTTTCCATTGTTCATTTGAGACTCACGGTTTCTTAGTTGTACATGTTGTATGGATGACATGATCTAGTATTCAATAAATGACTATTCAGTTCGAACAATACTAAATATGTGGCTGGAAGAGTTGCGCAACTATGTTCGTCGAGCGTGCGGGGGGCGTCAGGAAGACGCGGAATGAAAACGATCGATTGCCGACCCGCTTCCGGCTACGAGCAATGAGGTAACCGTACCACTGCCCGGACGCGTCCGAGTCGTCGGACATTCATGTGCACATTCGATTTATTTCGAATTTAAGTATTACAAATCGAATTGGACACTTGTCATCGTACCTAAAAACATTATTTGATGCACAGAAAAAAAATTGTTCTTCACCAATTGGCGACTGGAGCGAGTGGTGTTCATTTTGCCTAAATTCGAGAAATTCGGGCAAGAATTGCAAACACTTCCCAATGTTATAAAAATCTGAAAAAATTCATATTTATTATAGGCACTGAAAAGATTCATTTTGCATAATAATAATTAAAAAATGTTATTAACAAATTGTTGAAAAAAAAATTGTTCACCAAAATATGCGACAACTCAACTTTTCTTTTTAATAAAAATGATTCGTTCATTTTTCGGAGTACGTATGAATTTTTTCAGATTTTTATCTTTACTTTGATTTTTCTTGCTTTTACATGGAAACATGTGCAAAAGTCAAAATAAAGATAAAAATCTGAAAAAATTCATACGTTTTCCGAAAAGTGAACGAATCATTTTCATAAAAAAAAAAGTTGAGTTACCACATATTTTGATGAACAATTTTTTTTCAACAATTTGTTAATAACATTTAAAAATTATTGTTATGTAAAATTATTCTCTTCAATGCCTATAATAAGTACTAATTTTTTCAGATTTTTATAACATTGGGAAGTGTTTGCAATTCTTGCCCGAATTTCTCGAATTTAGGCGAAATGAACACCACTCTCTCCAACCTCCTTAACGAGTAATAAAACTTTCGAGCTGCAACGGCTGAGAACGAAGCGGCGTAGGAATGCCATTTTCGTGTCTCCTGGATAGAAAAAATAAATCGTGGGAAATCGGCTCTGTAGATCCAGTAATTTTCGGATGGGGAGAGCAATAATCGCGTCGATTGGAATAAAAATATGCACGAACATCAACTTTGGGTCACTTTCCAATAACATTTTCATATATTTCATTTATGCATGAGTCAAAATCAAGTACAAATAAAACCAACTGACAATTTTTTTGTTTCATTCTTTGGTTTCGTATACCTACCTACGTACCGCTATTTACACTATATATGCAATTGTTACCGGTATATGTATAAAATAATTGTATGCTAATTTGTTTTCTTTTTTTTATAAAAGACGCGCGAGACATTGGCATTTCGACGCTTATCAAATAATGTTTATCCTCCTGCGCACAAATAGGTTGGTACTTGGTAGGTAGGTATGGTATATTGTACGTGGAATTTTATACCACCTATAATGTACGCTTTTTTTTAATAACGACTTTAAAGAGTATCTAATTAATCTCTGTAGTAATGTACTAATCTTTTTTTTGTCTATACTACGGAGTGCGATCAACAGTATCAATCGGATCTCACGATTTGCCGGTTTATTATTATTTTTTGTCCATCAATGAGAATAATGAGCCGTCCTCTTCATTTCTCATAGAAAAATAAAACTTTCGTTTCATGTATCTTTACAAACTATTTTCTTAATCTGTCTTAAATATTAGCGAGCCAGTTTCATAAAAGACTGGCCATGTTTGTTCGTGTGTGTGTGTGTGTTTGTGTGTTTTATGCTATGTGTGCCTTCCCTTTGCGATCGATCGGACAATCTTCGTGTGCAATGTTCATATATAGCAACGCGTATAATATTTTATTAGAGCATAACGTTCGTGGCAAATGACGTATATTCACAGCCATGGGATTCGGTCTTTCTGCATGCTTTGCAGGCTTTGCCCAATACATTATACATCGTTGGGCCAGTTTTATTTCTCTTAATGTTAATTACTGTCTCGTTATTTTTTTGGTGGCTACACCGTGTACACGCTTCGCATTTCTCGTTATTTTTTTTTCTTCATCAATGTCGCGATCTACGGTAAACATGGCTCTACTCGATACAGTAAGTAGCGCCTGGTACAGTTAACAAAAAGTAATTAATAACGGAACGTTTCTATGGGAAGATACAATCGAATATAGACAATTTTCGTTCAATCGTGTCGTTGCCGTACGAATTTTTTTTTTTAACATGGTCGTGTTTCGGAGCTGAATCTTTCAGCAGTCTCGCCCGCACACACACACTATTTCGATGAAACTTTGCTGTTCGTAGCGCAGCTGAGTCGTCGACTCGGTGGGTAAGCGCGCCGGCGTCCGCATGTAAAAGATCGTTTCAGTATCGAATTACTAAAAACCGTTAAATGCATTTATTTCACTCGGTGCGAAAATGGCAGTTTTACGCACGCTTCGCGTAAAATCCCCATTTTCACACCTTGAGAAGTAAAATTTGGTGCGATACTCGTGCGAAAAACTTTTTCTTATCTCGTGCGATTGCAAAACTCGCCTTCGGCCGGTGCTTCAAACCACACTCGTCAGAAATAGTTTTATTTCACTCGGTGCGTAAAATGCGGTTTTACGCACGCTTCGCGTGTGTACCTCATTTACACACCTTGTGAAATAAAATTTCGTACGATACTCGTGCATAAAACGTTTTCTCAACTCGTGTGATTGCAACACTCGTCAGAAAAAGTTTTATCGCACTAGTATCGTAATGTACTATTATCGCACTAGTATCGTAATGCACAATTATTTCTTATCGCGTCGGTAATGCAGTTTTTTTTTAAATTAGTATAATTTTTCCTGTTATTCGCAATGGGGTTTCGATCTATCGGTTGCTCGATATATTTTTTTAATCTTTTTACAACTGGCACGAAAACCATCTTTTAGATCCGGACGCTCGCACGCCTTACCGGCTCGGCATTCTTTAATGGCTGTTACCGTTCTCAAATCTTTGTCGTATGCAATTAATACTGCCATGGTTGAGACACATTTTTTTCTTTTTTTGGATATCGATCAACATTTTTTTTTTTCATATTAAAACCTCTATTTCCTATTGTCTCAATAGAAAATCAGTTCGTTGTACGTACGTATGATGAATTCCCCATTTGAATTGGACTAATACATGCTATATGTCGAAGTTTTTGAGACGAGCGTTCGTTATCGAAATTCGATCGATTCTCGTATACATTTTATAATGCACTATATTAAACATTGAGCCAATAAATGCTCCACGTTTCCTCTCCTCCCCCCCCCTCCTCCCTTCCGATATTGGCATTAAAAAATAATACGAACGGCGAATCCGCGTGTCTCTTTAAACTACTATCTTTGGCTTCAATGTGGTATATATATGTATATATATTTCTTGTCGTTAGTGTTGAAACGATTTAATAATTATGATAATCGATTCGACGCTTCAACGTTGGTCATGTTGCGTCGAGGCTCACGACTGTTTTTTCGTAACATCGT
The DNA here is from genome assembly GCA_030522665.1 of Ichneumoninae sp. A BG-2022a. Taxonomy (NCBI): domain Eukaryota; kingdom Metazoa; phylum Arthropoda; class Insecta; order Hymenoptera; family Ichneumonidae; species Ichneumoninae sp. A BG-2022a. The sequence goes on along the minus strand of JAPYZC010003264.1, from coordinate 9,079 downwards.
ATCTTTTTTTCGTTTTTCCTTCTTTCTTTAATTTAAAATTTTTTTATGAAACTTGAAAAGTTTTGGAATCGTATAATGTTCGAATGCGCGTTAAGATAAGTCGATCACTACCATGGCACAGTAATCAGTACTTTGCTACATCGTAGCTCTTGGTTGTTGTTGTTTTTCGTTCTTTTAATTAGATAGTGATAAATAGTATATAGGCGCCTTTGAAAATCTGGAGATCATCGTTGGTATTGTGTTAAATAATAAAACAACAATACGGTTTTTGCGCGTTTCGCTTCTGGAAAACAGTGAAACGATTAACGAAACAAATTCGCCAGATTCGAATTGTAAAGGAAGTGTACTTCGCTCTGTGCGTAAATCGCAGTTTTACGCACGCGTCGCGTGCGTATGAACTCCATTTTCACACCCTGTAAATTACTATTTCGATACGGAAGTCGAATTTCAATGCCAGCATTGGCGCGGAAGCAACGTAGATGAAATGCCCGATTAAGCGGTGAGTTCAACCAACGATTTCGGGGAACGTGATGAACGGAAATTGAAAAAAAAAAAAAAAGAAAAAAAATCCATCATCAATTTCACTCACTTATCGACGAGCTATGCCTCGATGGGGCCGTTAAATCGTTGATCGTCGAGTTGTGCCGAGTCTTTCGTGATCCCTCGTTGTCGTTAACGACGTTAGGATTGACGGAATGAGATAGGGCGGCTGTCTTGTTAAAATCTATCGTCGCGTATCCCTTCTGAGGTTTGTTCGGAGAGTCGGGAGGTGACGGAGCAGCGTTGCCGGATGGCTCCGGTGGGCTGGACGACGAGACCGCCGGGATGTTCTTCTTGTCCAGGTCGAGAACGGCGTAGTTCACTTCCCGGATCGGCTCGGACGGCGGAGGAGTCGAGGTCGGCGGTGGGGGAGGCGGAGGCACCGGCAGAGGCGGCGGCACAGGCGATTTGTCGGCTCCGGGAGTCGCCGTGCCCGAGAACCGCACGATCTTCAGTCCCTCGATTTCGGCCGGCTCGAGATTCGCGTAGCAGTGCCTCGGCGTCTCCTCCCATTCGCCGATGACGGGCGCCGCCTGCGAAAGCGGCTGCGGCAACGCGGTCGGACGAATTCTGCCCGGCGTGCCCTCCGCGTTCTCCTGACCCGGACTAACGTTCATGTAGGCATGGCGAGCTCGCTCGTGCGCGTCCTTGAGGTCGTCTCTCGACGCTAGGCCGCTGATGCACGTCGTGTGCGCGGGAGAGACGGGAGCCGCTTCGAGGCTGATGTCGACGTTGATGTACGTCGCGGCCGCGACGGCGACGAGCGGCGGGGATCTGCTGTGAGGCTTTATCATCTCTTGATTCAGCATCATCATTCCGGTAGGCTGCTCGGATAAAAGTCCACTGCTCGACGTGCTGCTCATCGTGTGCGACCTTGAGACAGCAAAAAGATTTGTCGTATTATCGTACCGGTAGACTTTTTTTTATTTCATAATTTTACGTGTTAGGTGATTGGTGGTTTATCGCTGTGTATTTTATCACGAGTCGGGAGGGTAATAAAACCAAGATGGTCGGGAAGTTGGATCGATATTCCGTAATCTTGAAGATATCTGCATGAGACCAAATTTCATCGAGTTACAAGGGCTGTGTTTTTGCATCGCACAAATTTCGACTCGGAAACTGCACTTGGAGAACAAAATGCTATAACTCGATAATTGCTTCCTCGCAGAGGAAGCTTTCGTAATAAAATCTTCCGAGATTTTAATGCACTTGAAATACATAAAAAATTGTAAATCGAAGCTATCATATCTCTTTCTCATAATGTTCTTTTATGCGCGAACCTTATGAAAAAGTCAAAAATATAGAAAATTCTTTCGCATAGAAGCATTTTCTATGAGAATAGATGGTTTTCTCATAGAAGCTTTGCGAATAAAAGAATATTATGAGAAAGGGATATGAAAATGTCCATTTACAACTTTATGACAAAGCTATATGAAAATTTCAATTTACAACATTTATGAAAAAGCTATATGAAAATTCCAGTTTACAATTTTTTTGAGAAAGCTATATGAAAATTCCAGTTTACAACTTTTACGAGAAAGCTATATGAAAATGTCAAGTTTCAACTTTTTCTCGTCCAAAACCAGTGCACGGACAGAGACTTTCCAAAGATGGAATTCGATGTCATGCACGTAATCTTCAGGGTCACGATATTCCATGTACCTCTGCATCGTTCTTCTGAGACTCTTGTTGTTATTATCGAGCTCCATCTCCATAGCGATCGCCGACAAAACTTGCTCGTTCACGTAAACGGCGGACGGATGATGGTGAGCCGAGAGCGCCGGCGGCGGCGGCTGCGGAGGCGGTGGCGGGAGACACAACGGCGCCGCTGTCGAAATGATCGGCGGTGGCGAGGGTGAGCCCATTGTTCCCTGGGGAGACATCGGGCCGCTGCTGCTGCCGACGCTGCCCAATCTACCAATTCCATTTTGTTGACTGTGAGAGAACCTCGAGGTCGCTCTACTGTTGCTCCGGGCCGGCATCGGGTCGAGATAATTCGCCTCTATCGGCGCTATCGTACCTCGGACTATCGTCGGCGCCGGATGAGCCGTTATCGACAGATCCCTGGATACGGTGTCGTCGACGCTGCTGTTGCATACCTAAAGTTTATACAGAGAAAAGTTGTAAATTTCATTGCCACGAGAACGACACGCGTATCCTCGATCTCCGTTGATCCACGGAGATCCGACAGACTTTTTTTCACCCGCAACAATGTTTTCAAGAGAATTAAAAAAATAAAATATATTTCACCCTTTTATAGTTGCTGTTTTGATAAGGAATCTGTCCGGAACCGTTTCCATGGTTCGTTTAACACCCAAACAATACTTTTACGTTATTTTACAAATTTCCACAAAGGAAATTGAGAAAAAAAGAAATTGAACCCTGGCAGTTGCTATTTTGATTCGACTTCTTTCAGAACTTTTTCCATGATTCGTTTAAAACTCTAAACGATAATTTTACATAATCTGTTATCACATTATCTGAATTATTTTATGTAAGACAGCTCGTCCCGTAAATAAATAAATAAATAAATAAATAATATCCAAAAATAATGAATTTCTCATTCCTTCGCTGTTGAAAAAGAAATTAAATTTTTTCTGCCCCAAAGCCACAGCGGACAAATTGTATCCCACTCGTCGTCTACCTGTATGTTGGTTTGCACGAGATTGAACAGCTGATCGGCCTTGCGGCACTTGAAAGCGTAGATACCGGGCCCGGTGGAGCATCGTCTGCCCGATTCGAAGCTAAATATCTCGGAGTCGTAGCCATATCTGCGCAAGCATCTCAGCGGCCACTGTACGGGTTGTTTGCCTCGCTGATACAGCACAATGTCCGAATCAGTTATCTCAAGCTTTCCGGGTGTAATGAGATTGCCCAGATCGTCGACGTTCATAACTTGAAACACGTTCGGATGGAGGTCATTGATATCTGCCCGACTGTTGACGCAACCCATCCTTCATTGATCTGCGGAGCATGAAGAGCCGTAGTTAAAAGTGATTTTAGGTAGCACACGAATTGTCCGCCCTAACGGACTCAGCCAGTGACTAAACCGCTGAAAAAACCACAGTGGTTTATTGTCAAAACGTAACTGACCAATTGTGCAAACCACAGGCCTGGGGAGACCCGAAAGTTGTGACGGAAGCTTATCATGTTATGGGGTTTAAAAAATAACTACCATTCAAATCTCCATAGAAACTGGCATCGGAATAAAGTCCAGCTCTCCGCTGAACTTCTGGGCGCGCTGGACCCGTTTTCGCTGCTTAACCATTTGACAATAAACCACTGATGGTGTTCGTAAGAACTGGCTTTTCGGAGCCCGCTAGAGCGGGTTCGCGTTCCTGCGGGAATCGACCTTGACGGGTTTTTGCTCTCACCAAATACGACATATCCAATACGGGACCAGCAATCGACAATCACGATAGCTCCGATCCAGCAGAGTCCCTTATCATCTTAAGCGAGCTGCTATCAACTCGACGGAGCGTGAGTCCTTTGGCACGCGTTAGCTTCGTCGACTGTCTCGGACCTACGCACCTCCGTCGCTCCTCCCGAGTCGATGTTTTCGCAGGACGATAGTCGACGGTTTGACACGGGCCAGAGAAGAGTTCGGGATGCTTTTCGCGTGCCCATCGAGCACTGCAGTGTACTTAAGAGCTTCGTGATTTACAACTTATCGCCCGACTGCTGCTGATCTGTGCGATTAGTGTTCCGTGTTTATGCGTCGGGCGAACGGCTCTTCGACTCTACATAGTAACCCGGCTATGTTTAAACGACGGGCACGACGGAGCACCTGTGGAACGAACGGGGCTCGCTCGTTTACTCGCGATTTATTGACGACGACTATTATTGCTCGTAACAGCGAGCCACCTGATGCGACCAGCCGCCACGACTGGTCACTGACTATTCGTCAGTGATGTCATTCGGTAAATAACCGGGACGTAACGATAGCACGTAATTTCTTCGGTCACTATTGTGTGATTTAGAGTTGCGAATGCAGATGGAGCTCCGGAAACTGTTGGAAGCTGCAGCCGTGTGGAAACTCTTCAGTATAGCACAAACTGGTACATTACATATAATGTACATTTATGATGAAAAATTGATATAGTTTTTTCATTGAAATTAAAGTACTTTCACAGTGAAGTTAAAATAAATTATTAAAAATACACTATTTCCAATGTTTTTAATAAACTGAATATTATTTTTTCATCACAATTCTGTATGTGACATTCAATGTAGCAGTTTTTTCATACAAATTTCCTGTCCGGTACATTGCACTTGCAATTTTTTTGAACAGTGCATGCAGCCAACATAGAAATGCGCTCGATATCGAAACTCAATCGTTCGAAACACTGTAAAAGTTCATTAATTTTTCATCGCAATTGTACATTAAATTTAATGTAGCAGTTTTTTGCATGAAAAGTTCTAGTCCGCTACATTAAACTTAACATATTTTTTTGAACAGTGCATGTAGCCAACATAGAAACGCGCCCGATATCGAAACTAGACCGTTCGAAAAACTAAAAGTTCATTAATTTTTCATCGCAGTTGTACATCAAATTTAATGTAGCAGTTTTTTGTATGAAAACTTCGAATCCGGTACATTTGACATTTTTGACAAACTTGACATTTTTTTTAACAGTGCATGCAGCCAACATTGAAACGCGCCCGATATCGAAACCCGATCATTCGAAACGCGCCCTTCGTGCGTCTGCGAAGGATTTTTTTTTTTCAAATAGTCGGCAGTGGCGGTCGGGCAAACAGCTGATCAGTTTTGGCATTAAGACCACATGTCTATGCGGCAAACCGTCGCATAATTAACACGATATTCTCGCACAGCGATGAAACTCTTGGTTGAGTAAGGGAATCGTAGTTGGAAAAAACTGCCGGACGATTAATTTGTCACTGTCCCGTTCGATCGGGTCATGATACATCAGTGTTCCGCTGTCGTAAAGTTTTCATCGAAATTTTAACGGGGTAAAATGGCTGACCGCGACAGCGCATCCGAAAGTGATTCGAGCTCGATCGACGGCGGCCCGATTATGATGCCACCGTCGCCGGTTACCCGCGAACAATTGCAGAAGAGAATCGAGTCCCTCCAACAGCACAACCGGGTACTCAAGGTCGAGCTCGAAACTTACAAACTTCGCGTTAAGGCACTGCAGGAGGAGAATCGAAGTCTTCGCCAGGCCTCCGTCATCATCGTGAGTTTATTCGGTTCCCTTCGTTCTCCCTAAGTATCAACCCAGTTCCCGTTAAACGAAGACGCGGATTAGCGGCTCTCGAGGCTTTCGTTTCTCGAGCTTGTTACTTTCTCTCCCTACAACTCCAGTTCCCAAAAGCACCAAAGACGTTTTTACATAAAATTTTGGGGAACACACTAAGTTGCACTCGTTACGTTTTTTCAGTTACATATTTGGTCGAGAAATTCATAATATAATTTTTTTATTTTATTTAATGCTGAGAGGAGATTTTATTTGCAGAAGAAACATGGAACATTTGGCTGCGATCCAAAGTCTCTTCAAAATTTATTGTGTTTCTTTGGATCGGAGAGAGAGAAATGGGAAAATGCTTAGCTTGCATTCTGGGATATCGAACACATGTTTTCAGACCATAATTTGGAGACCTAAAATTACCGAAGATTTTTTACAAAAAATTTTTGGGAGCATACTAAGTTGTCTTCGATAATTTTTTTTTGTGTATTTCTGTTCAGAAAATTAATAATATAACTCAAAAAAAATTTCAATATTCAAGACCAAAATGACATTTTTTGGGCAGAAGAAAGACGGAAAATTTGGCAGCAATCCAAAGTCTCTTTGAAAAGTTATTGTGTTTTCGGATCGGACAGATAGAAATGGAAAAATGCTTATCTGGTATTCTGCGGCATGCAGAACATGTTCTCAGACCATAATTTGACAGTCTTTTTCTAAATTGAATTACAGCAACAAAGAATGGGACATATTCCCGGGCCATAATCTTGCAGTCCAATTTTTACATTTTTATTAATACTTTGTCTCCTCAAAAACTTTGTATCCCCAAATACTTTGTCCCCTCAAATACTTTGCCTCCCTAAATAGTCTCCTCAAATACTTTGTCTCCTCAAATACTTTGTCTCCTCAAATACTTTGTCTCCTCAAATACTTTGTCTCCTCAAATACTTTGTCTCCTCAAATACCTTGTCTCCTCAAATACCTTGTCTCCTCAAATACCTTGTCTCCTCAAATACCTTGTCTCCTCAAATACCTTGTCTCCTCAAATACTTTGTCTCCTCAAATACTTTGTCTCCTCAAATACTTTGTCTCCTCAAATACCTTGACTCCTCAGATACTTTGTCTCCTCAAATACTGTGTATGCGACGAGAAAGTAACTATAATATACGGTTGTCGTTTACAATGCTCCCTCCCTACGCTCGCAGGCTCGCGTTAATTTTGTCGATCTGCGGTCCGATCGGATTTCATATCTATGTTTCTGTTGCAGCAAGCCAAGGCTGAGCAGGAGGAGGAATTCATCAGCAACACGCTGCTGAAGAAGATTCAGGCTCTGAAGAAGGAGAAGGAGACTCTGGCCCATCACTACGAGCAGGAGGAGGAATGTCTGACGAACGATCTATCGAGAAAGTTGAATCAATTGCGCCAGGAGAAATGTCGCCTGGAGCAGACCCTGGAGCAGGAGCAGGAGTGTCTCGTCAACAAATTGATGAGAAAGATTGAGAAACTGGAGGCGGAGACTCTCGCGAAGCAGAGCAACCTGGAGCAATTGCGCAGGGAGAAGGTCGAGCTCGAGAATACGTTGGAGCAGGAACAAGAGGCTCTGGTGAATAAATTATGGAAGCGCATGGACAAGCTCGAGGCGGAGAAGAGAATGTTGCAGATAAAGCTCGATCAGCCGGTCTCGGATCCGACCTCGCCGAGGGAAATTAACAACGGTGATACGGCGACCAATCTCAGTACTCACATACAGACGCTGAGAAGCGAAGTCGCGAGATTAAGGCACACACTGCTTATTTCGCAACAGGAACGTGAGTCAGGATTTCGGATAATACATTTATTTACCACATGCTGGCACAAATAGTAGTGACAGAAAAAGACATTTATTGCCGATGATGTACATTTTTTTAAATTTATTTATTTATTTATTTATTTATTTATTTATTTATTTATTTATTTATTTATTTATTTATTAGTTTAGAGGACAAGCCCTTTTACAATAGTGATTTGCGATGCAAGTGCAGTATAGCGAAAATTATATGCGGACTGTAAAGTGAGACGCACTCACCTCAAAGCATGCATATAAAGTTCGCTTTACCGCACTTTTATCGCAGATGACTATTTTGTAACGAATGCAGAAGAAGTGCTTCTCTGTGCCTGCAGATTAGGGCGCCGTGTAGTCTGTGTGTATCGAGTACGAGAAGCGTGCGTAAAGTACGAGAGGCGTGCGTAAAGTACGAGAGGTGTGCGTAAAGTACGAGATGCGTGCGTAAAGTACGAGAAGCGTGTGTAAAGCGCTACTTACGCCACTCTCGGTATCTACGAAAAGTAGTAGCACCTTTCACGCATGAGTTACATAAAGAAAATACAGATATAAAGAAGAAAGTCTGATTCCATTGTATAGAGTGTATTCCAGATAAGGGAAAGTAGAAGATCGCAACAGAGAAAAAAAATGTTGATGTACTTAAATTGTGATTAAAAATTGTTGTAGATTTTATTGAGCTGGCACAAATATAAAGTTTTTTTTTGTAATTTTATCGACAGATACCGAAAAAATGCAGAGATACGTCAACGAGGAGAAGCACATTCGAGAGGAGAATCTGAGGCTTCAGCGAAAGTTGCAGCTCGAAGTTGAACGTCGCGAAGCGTTGTGCAGACATCTGTCCGAGTCGGAATCGAGGTACGAACGGTGATCGTCGAGAGCAGCTTTCTATTCGACTGACAAAATTTGGGACATCGATAATCTCTGATTTTTTTCAGCCTGGAGATGGAGGAGGAGCGTCATTACAACGAAATTGTCATGTCCGGGAGCAATATAAGAAATCGCACGGTCTCGAGCCCGGTGCCGTACAATCCCTCGCCAAGCTCGTCCAGACCTCTGAGTCCAGGTAAGCCACGAACATTCGCACGCCGACTAAATGGAGGCCTTCCGTGCACAGTCGATGCAATTAACCGTGCGCTATCCGTTACTTTCAGGAATCAACGTAGTTGGATCGACATCCCGTGATAGTTTCACTTCGAATCGTTGCTACGCCTGCGGTCAAACAATCATGCTTCCATTCTCGAGCTCTCCTCCGCCGTCAGCGGTAAGTGCATCGCCCTCACCTTTAATCACCGACACTAAATCACTCATTTTTAATCATCAAATACTTAAGGTGTAGGCCTAGCTTTGGAGAAAATTATATTAAGAAGGTTGCAGCGAGTGGTGTTCATTTTGCCTAAATTCGAGAAATTCACTGAAAGATTAATTTTGCATAATAATAATTTCAAAATGTTATTAACAAATTGTTGAAAAAAAAATTGTTCATCAAAATATGTGGTAACTCAACTTTTTTTTT
>JAPYZC010003263.1:0-12423 GCA_030522665.1 Ichneumoninae sp. A BG-2022a | reverse complement strand
TATGTATAAACTGTGTTCTATTGGTTCTTAGTTTCAACTGAATTATTTTTCTGCAAATTCATTGGTACCAATTTGTTTATACATTCAGTAGATACTTTTGAACTGCGGACTAACTTCTTTTCTTATTTCTAAAATTGTAAAGAATTTCAAAAATAGTTTACAGGCATTTTAAAAGCTAAATTACCTTTGATTTTCTCACGTTTCATCGTCCTTTCGTCCGGTGTGTTAATCAGATTAAGTTTGTACGTAAACGCAAATGTATTTTAAGAGTAAGTGCACCCTAAATTTCGCTGCATTTGTGAATTTGTCCAAAATTGCTACGACTTTTCTTCTCCTTACAGTTATTGGTGTTTCGAGAATTATTCGCGTTCGGAGCACCGACGTTCGTCCCTATTCTAGGTTGACTTTATTAGGAACATATAAGCACATCTCTCTACAATATACAAAAATTCGGCCACCACCGCCACCACCGCAGCCATCACCGCCACCGTGTTCAAGTATGGCAAGGGTCAATAATAGGATCAGAGGGGTCAATAATATGCTCGGGGCTAGTAATAATAGGGTTGGAGCATCAATAATAGGAACAGGGAATAGAAGCCCGGGTTCAAATAACACCTCCTCTATCCATGGGGCTTCCAGTCGGGAGATTACCATGGGTAACGGGAGGGGACTGTCCTGGCTTAATTATTCTAACTTCCTATACTACGTACGTTTTAGAGATACTCAGCGAGAGGGCGCGAAGCACGCGATCCACCAGCAGACCTAGTAATAATTATATGCAATAATAAATACAAAAGTAGTTGGAATAATATTGGTATCTTTATTATATTCCAATAGAATTATGGGCCAAATTCTTGTAATACAGTGAGAAAATCCTTATTATATGTATGCAATAACAGAAGTTTCTATAGCATTGAAAAAAAGAAAAGAGAAAACTGAAGTTTAAAATAGAATATATAATTCTTAAACAAAAATTGTCGTATGCGAATGCATGTGTAAAGTATCCTGAATTTAACTGGCCGCGTCGCCTTTTTATTTAACATTTTAATTTTTTCGATCACAGAACATTTATGTTTTATCAAATTAAATATACATGCACTTTAACAATTTATGATACAAAAGTAACAATAATCGATGTACTAAAATTGGTGAATATGTCCATACAATTTAGCATGGCAAGGCCATACCCCAAAAAAGGTGCATATTCACTTCTACTACTGTGACATAGTTATTTAGGAGAGGATGTTTACTACTCAAATCACAATATTAAATATCATTAAAAAAATTCACAAACATGCGTTGTGATGATAGTTATACTCTTCATCTAGTACGGGGGCGGGAGCCAGGGTAAGGCAGCACTCGAAATAATATAATGACTCGCGACTTCAAATGGAAAACAAAGAATATTTATTAATTTATGGAAAAAGGAACGTTTAATTTAATTTTAATGAGAGTCAGACACTATGTGAGAGACGTCGAATTTTGTTGATAAACTGAACGGTATCGACTAGCTTATGGCATACAAAAAAAAAAGATGACTCTTTTCCGGGAGACTCGTTCGGGATTCAAGCAGGGTAATTTGGATAAATCGCGATGGGACTGCTGTGGCACGCGTGTCTCGATATAATGAAAAATCGGTCTGACGAAAAACAATCGAAAACGTACATGTACTTTGCTTGACTATTTCACTGGCGTAGTGTCCGTTCCTCTCCTCCAATGACGTAGATTCATGGGATCACGTGATTAGAGCATTTGTAAGAGGAGCGAGCAACTACTTTATTGACTTTCCGTTTTTCGCGCTCCTCGGTGTCCTTGGTATCTTGCGGGGATTGCACTCTGGCTCGCACATCCGATCACCATCGTTTTCTTCGCGGTGCTCTTTCAGTTTCGTTTAGAGATCGGCCTATCTTGCCCTCTGTACTTTTGATCGAGGATTGAAGGCCGATGGGAGCACTCCACGTTCGCAAATACCTCGGAGAGGCCTCGTGGATCCTCGGATAACTCTCGGTGAGACCGAAGGGACGTATGGTCCCTCCGTACGAAAGCCTTTTCTGTCCTCGATCCTGATGGTCTTCTCCTTGGGTTGATCACCCCGGGCGGGACATTGCAAACTTTGTAAAGCTCGCTCGACTTCGCTGTGCTCTTGGCTACGATGTGGCGATAGAAGGGGGAGGCGGTCGGAGGAATGACGATATTTTGAATACGAAAATTATTAAATGGAATCACAATATTATTTTGGTTGATTCGTTCGCAGTGGTCTTTCGGTTTCGTTTCGAAATCGGCCTATCTTGCTCCCCGTCGTTTTGATCGAGTGGAGAAGGCCGATCGGAGCACTCCACATTCGCAAATACCTCGGAGGGGCTTCAATGATCGTCGGATGACTCTCGGTGAAACCATAGGGATGATATGGTCCCTTCGTACGAAAGCCTCTTCCTTCCTTGTTCCTGACGGTTGTCTCCTCGGGTTGATCACCCTTGTCGGGACCTTGTAGACTTCGTAATGCTCGCTCGACTTCACTCTGCTCTTGACTACGATGGGAAGATAGAGGGGGGAGGGGGAGGGCGGTCGGAGAAACGACGATATTTTTAATACGACGATTATTAAATGGAATTGTGATATTATTTCAGTTGTGCCACAGCAGCGTTCAATCAACTCTTTTTGTAGGAAATTATTTGTGTTATAACTAAATTTAAGTTTTGTCTCCAGATAATGTAAATCACATGTCGGTAATCGCAACCCATAAATTAATGAGCTTATGCATTACAATATCCCTAGTGAAAGATCTATATTGCTAATTATCCATTTAAAAAATCCATCATTTCTTAACAATTTCAATATAAAATCTTATAATTAAAACACTGGCATAAAGCAGGATTCCTTAGTAAGTATAGGTTAAGCGATCTTAGAGATTCATATTTTTACATGTATGTACGTCTTTCTGATATTGGAACAGTAGGACAATGGAAATTCGGAAACGATATTGTATAAAAATTGGATTGCAATGTATGCCATTTTATCCCGGAGAATTACTTATGTTTATAAATAATCAGATGCTTCAGATATAAATTATTTTCAGATGCCTACTCTAATCTAAATTACGTGTATAAAGGAAGGACGAATTTCATTCGTGCTATCAATTGAGCAGTTGAAAATGGTTACATTTTAATGAATGTTTCTTTAAAGTATTAACTACACGTAGATCTTCCAAATAATGTTTCCCACTGAATCTTAATGATTTTTCCTCATTGTTCATATTGAACAATGAGCAATGAATATTGAATATTGAGCAATGAGTATTGCAATCGGACTACATAAATATATAGTCTGATTGCAATATTTTTTTGGACATAACACAGAGGTTGCAAATGTGATTTTTCAATGCAACGTTTGTTTCAATACTTCTCCCCGTTATACTAGCTCGCTATACTAGCTTAGATTAAGTCGTCCGGCGTATTATCCGGTTTTACAGGCAACAAAAATGTCCATGTCGCTCGTGCTTGTATGTCCGTATTTCTGTGTTTGCGTATAGGGGCTGAGGGGGTGGGGGGGGGGGGGGGGGGGGATTTTCTCATCTTCAATAAGCTAATTGGACAAAAAGTGATGAGACACTTTTCTGCACCACTTTTTATTACATACCTAACTCATTTCATATGTTTCACACATTATTTCAATTAATTCAAATTAATTTCAAAATACAATGTGTTGCGAATGATTTAATCTGCCCCATGTGAGCTATTATTTGACTAATTACAGCCCACAAAGATTGGAAACCTTTCAGCAATACTATTGGATTTTCTGTTTTATGAAACTCCTCCCCCGCTTCCCTACTTCAGTCTTCACTTACCGAAGGTTTTTTCACTGCAATCTTCGTCTCGTTCCGTCCTGAAAATTAATTTGAAAATAATCTGATAGTTCCTGCAAATGGCAGACCGTAAATCACTAAATGCTGCTGGTTCAATGGTCGCAAGTGGCAGACCGTAGGTCGCTAAATTCTGCTGGTTCAGTGGTCGCAAGTGGCAGACCGTAGGTCGCTAAATTCTGCTGATTAACTGGTCGCAATTGGCAGACCGCAGGTTGCTAAATGCTGACCGATAGTCGCAATAGGTAGATCAATGATCGCAACTGGCAAACTGCAGGTCGCTAAACGACTGACCGGTGGATCATTGGTCGCACGAGGCTGAATAATTTTCTCAGAAGGTAAATTAAGGAGGGTTTCTGTTATGTTATGCAAGTGTGAGCGAGAAAATAGTAGAGACGAGAAATAATGGGATGCGTAGGGTAAAATCCTTACGGCGCACACCGCCATTCCAACCGTATGCAATATAAATTTTATTTTTACTAACATTTTCACAAACACGGTAAAGCGGAATTTTTCAAAATTTAATATGCTGTTCTTACGAGTACGATCAGTCGATTTTTATTAATGACAAATCCTTCTATTTATTCTATACATTTTTTTGGGTTATGGTCACTACGCGCTCCACCGTTACGCAGGCCTATAACCCATTGTATACCCCGCCCTAATTTGTCCACGTTGTGTTCCTCAGACGCGGATCACAACTGACAGGCATGCCAAAAGAAACTTCATATTTTATTATTAAGTCATCACTAATGAAAGCGCTGTACACATTTTGCAAAGCTGACATTACATGGAAGATAACAGAAGACCCTCCCGAATAGTAGCAATAGGCTGAACAATGCTCGCAGTTGGCTGAACAATCGTCGCAACTGGCAGGCCGATAGTCGCAACAGGTAGAGCAATCGTCGCTATTGGCAGATTGATAGCCGCGACAGGTAGAGCAATGGTCGCAACTGGCAGACCGATAGTCGCAATTGGCAGACCGATAGTCGCAATTGGCAGACCGTTAGTCGCAATTGGCCGACCGATAATCTCCATAAGTAGAGCAATGGTCGCTATTGGCAGACCGACAATTGCAACAGGTAGCAATTGGCGAACCAGTGGTCGCTATTAGCAGATCGATAGCCTCAACAGGTAGAGCAATGGTCGCAATTGGCTGACAGATATTACCATTGTAATATAAACCTTGCATGTAGGTTTGACCAAACTTTAAGCTAAATTGCGTAAATTAATGGCAAGTACGTAGCACATCTTTCTCTCGCTCCAGCGTGGGACCAATGGCGCTGTATCGCGCACACTCCTGGATCCTTCACGTGACTATCACCTCACTTTAAGGATGTATAGATTTCCGTGTAAAGGTGGACAAAATATAAAAACCGGAAATATCGCAGCGCAGCGTCCACAAATGATAATGGTAAGAATAAATTCCGATCACAGTAATCATAGTGATTCAAACTTTTATTCCTAAAAAAATGGTTTAATCGTGATATTCAAAATTCATGTGCATGCGATTTTTATGTGCGACCAAATACATCCATTAAACAGTACGGACGATCTCGGTGATCCTTTTAAATGCATACATAACCAAAACTGTGTCGCAATAGCAGACAAGCAAGAGGCAGATAGTATATTTTGCTGTAGTGTATTGTCTAGAAATGATAATACAGAAAATTCACGATAAGTCACTCCAATTTTCATTACGTGGTGTGATCGTACGATTTTCTGTTGATCCTTCTGAGTAAATATTCTTTGTCATCCATGGTCTGTTCTGTCCAGTGCACGGCTTGCATGTGTACTGACGATCTTTATCGCTCAAATAGTCTGTACAATCTTTTTCCGTTTTATTCACGCACTTTGTGTGTACCCAGCGTTTACACTTTTCGCATTGAACTGACCATTCTTCATCGCTTGATTCATTGCTACATATATAACAAACGTATTGCATTGGCTGTGATAGTTCAAGTAATTCGCGGGCAACCCTTCTTCTAAAGTCCATCGGTTTAAACTGAGGATTTTTTAGTGCTTTTCCTGTAGCAATACAATCCATATAATACATCACATAGGCTCCACAATTGCAACCGTCTTTTTGCATCGGTCTTTCTTCGACATCGTCAACTAATTGCCAATCTATAGTGCACAAATTATGTGGAACCGTACTGTTGATTTTGCAGTCGTTAAGATATTTTTTAAATGCTGTAAATGCTGTATTTCTGTCACTAGAGTTCTTGTCCAGAGGATCTATATGTTTTATTGTTTTCTTGTCTACATCCAAAACAAAGAGCATCCAGTGCTTGTAATTATTATGACTATGTTTTTAAATTCGGAATCTATGTGATACATGACTATGTGGCAATGACTATGTTTTTAAGTTCGGAATCTATGTGATACATGGGCCATGCCTTATGCTGCTGTAGATTGGTATTATCGCCGGTAATTCTTAACGTTTCCAAGGCTGGAATATAATTTACATTATTCCAGGCAGACGAACCGATTTTTGCAATTGCATAACTATCAACAACGTTACTATCAATATACGCTCTGGGTCTTAATGTCCTGTAATCATTTGCTAGCAATTTAATGGAGGCTCTATTTATAACTGGTATCACGATCACAGATATATTCCGCCATCCAATAATATAGTTTATGTTTTTTATCGAGATTAATTAGTTCCATATAGTATTCTTCATCTGGGAATAGACCATTTTTTAAAGCGCACTCATGAATTGAATCGGTCGTTGACGTTTTAATTGTAGAAGCCTCAGAGTTTTGACTTTGCAGTATAGTCAAAGAGCTTTTGCGTACCATACGTTTACTATCGTCACTTCCCACAGTTACCAATGGAATATAATCGTCCATGTTATTGACCGGTGGGCAATGTTTGTCATTATCGTCGACAACTTTGTATTCAACGTCATCAATAACGGCTTTGTGTTTTTTTAATGCATGCTCTAAATTTGCCCCTTCGTAATGACTCTTTCGTTTTTTTTCTACATTCGCCTTCTGTTCCGACTCTTTTCTCCAGTCTTCCGTTACTTTAGGATCATTCGCTATTTCCGGATCGTCTGGATCAGTCAGTTTTTTCTGCTGTACATTGCCGATCTTTCGTTGCGTGCTTAAAAGTTCTTTTAATTCATTTCGCGAGCAAAGGTCATTTCTGTAGTCTCGCATTATATCAATGAACTCACCACCGGCTACATATTTTTTCGATTTTAGTACCCTCTGCTTTATTGAACTGAAGTATCCTTCTACTGGTGCGTTACTTAATCGCTTAGGACCTTCTGGAAGTACTTTGGTCAGAATGATTGCTGTCCACATTGGTGCATATGGCATATAAAATTGAGTAATATAATCAGCGATTTCAGGAGAATAAAAACTGTTCGTGTTTTTGTCGCTGGACTTTTCAGTGTTATGGATTGATTTTTGGAGCCTTACCTGTATGCGTTTGTAACGTTTATAGAAAGGCGAATTTTGGTAAATAGAATGGTGTATCCTTTCATCGGGAAAGTCAATTTGATCAATTTCGTTATTTGATATGTTATCGTCCTCGACGATTTGTTCTTTCTTTTGAATACATAATCGTGCCATTGCAGCATGTGCATTCGAAGCCGATTTCGTCATGAGAATGATCATCGTGTCTTCAAATACCTGATCCAATTCTTTTACATTCGCAGACCGTATCAACACTGCTGAACAGTCCAAAATGACTTGCTTTTCGTTATACGATGCGAAGTTTCGTTTCAACGCGTTACTTATACGTTTCTGATTATGTGCGTTGCAGTAATATATCAAGACAAAATCTTTTCGTAGGTTTTCGCCCTTCGTCAGAAAGTCGTACATATTTTGTAAATAAACATCGATGCTGGTTTCCATCCATTCTCTTACAATTGCGCGGATCGTGGCCCACGTCCAGTCCAACAATGACGCGAAAGTAAGGAAATTTTAAATTTTCATATTCGACAAATGCTTTATATCTACCCAAAAGGTTTGCAATGGACGCAATATCGTGTTCACATGTTACCATCTCCATCAAAGGAATCGTTACTCCCCGTTCTTTTTTCTTATTTTCAGCATTTCGTTCTTTACTTTCTTTCTGGTATATTTTTCTTATAACCATTGCATAATAAAGAATTATTTTATGCAAAACCGGATCGTTTTTACTTGCATTAACTTGCATTTCGGGTTTACTCACGATACCTCCCGTGGCATCAAAATATACGACTGTATCGTCTTTTCTCACAATGTTAAGCTGTTGGCGGGAGTACAAATGAAACCGGAAAGGTTCTCCAGCCAGTCTTACATACGGATCTCGCAATTTGTAATCATCCCTACATTTTTGTACAATATCAGGAACGTCAACAGATGTAATACTTTTTCTCTTGTCCACGGTGACTTCACTACTGGCTTTTCGGTACGTAGCTTCATGCCTTAAATCATCGTAATTACCTTCATGTGCAAGGTTTTTGTCAATTTCCTTTGCCACTTTATCGTAATAAGTTTGGGGATCAACGTTTTCTAATACGTTTTGAACATTTTTTCGTTCCTCTCCACGCAACTGTTCGTTCATTGGTTTCCCTGAGTGAACAATTGGTAGAGTGAATTTTTCGTCGTCCTCTATACATACGAATATAGTCGTATGTTCTTCGTTCGTGCCATCGAATTCAAATTTAAATTTTTGATTGTGACTTTTGTATCGACAATTTGCATATGCTACGACACCGCGCTTGTTTCGTCGAATCTCATATATCCTTAGGGGGCACTTGAATGCTAGAGCTCGTCTCATTAATTCTTTCAGAAACGAGCGAATGGCATCATGATCGAGACCGCTTTCTGCGGGTTCAGCTCGCAAACGAAAACGTTTATCGCTACAGTTGTACGCGGCGTCCTCACCACCTGTTTTATCAAAAATGTTCGATGATACGATAAATTGATTCCCCGGGTAATAATATTATGTATTGAATTTGTATTGTCGCGCCGGTATCGGTATAGCCACACGGGGAGCAACATCGACTTTATCTACCGTAAAGGGCTTATCTTTATGGAATTTAACCATCATGACTTTGCTTTCATTAGCAGAATCTGCATCCTTCGTAGTTTTTCGCCAAGTTTCGTTGTCAAGCACCTCACCGGTAGAGTCTGTTTCGCTATTTTCAATAATTGAAATCGTTTCTATGTGGCTGTCATTATCAAAACAATCACTCTGAGTATGCTTATCCTCGTTGCAAGATTCTTTTATGAGGAGATCAGAATTGTCATTGAGTATGTAAGAACCTACCATTTCACTGTCTGCCTCTATTTGAATTTCCATGGTATCGTTAATGTCACAAATTGCGTCAAAATCTTCAATATTTTCAGTGTGTTTTTTGTTTAGCGAATTTTTTGTACTAGCAAAAAGGAACTGTACTGTACTGTCATGTACGGGGCTGCACTGCTCACCATTTTCGCTGTGCATCGAGTATTCGTGTAAGCCGTTTACTAGCCTTTCTTTCTCAGCCTCACATATGACAGTATCATTTTTTAAGTCATAAATTGGCTGTAAAACTTCCATAGCCTCGCAATCATTTTTTGTTGGCGAACTAGATGGAGGTTTCACAACCAACATATTACTGTAACTCGAATTTTCATTTCATGATAATTCAGCCAATGGTGGTGTTACCGCTGCTGCTACTGGTGGGAGGATTGCAGGAAGTATAGGGCTTTCTATAGGGACAGCAGCAGTTGATTTTAGGTTCAGTAATTTCTTCACATCGTCGCATATTGATGACTCGTTATTTGACCAGTTCCTCAAGAGTTGCATTTTCTTCTTCTTATCGTTTTGCTTATTCTTATACTTCATTTTCTCACATATCTGAAAAATGAAGGAGTTTTTTTTAGGTATCCATACAGAAAAATATAAAAATTTGCGATACCAATCTGCATGTTGATTGTAACGATCGACTTTCTTTAGGAATTAGTATAAATTATGATATGGGAGCAAAAACATGTATCCGTCATTACTTTTAAGTCAAGATGCTTGGTTGAGTCACGCTCCAAGAAGGGAAAGTGGGGGAAAAAGAACAGCTTAGAGGAAAACTACTAAACGAGGCAAAACGGGCAGTAACGTAAAAAATCTTATTACTCTCAAAAATATTTTTTCACCGTTTTCTACTATTCTCCAAACACTATTCTCCAAACACAGCCGTTAATATTTGTTTACAATATTTTTTTCGTAAGGTATGTGAAATGTCTTATTTCCACGCAGGGAAAGGTTTCCAAAATATTAAAGAAATATAAGGATTCGAAGTGCTCATCTATTCGTAGGTTTATGTCCGGTTAAAAATTATTTCCCCTCCATTGGGCGTAAGACACCAAGGAAAGTCTGTACACGAAGTAACTAAATAGAGTCTTCACCAGAGCAAATGACGTTGTTTTGAAGACCACGTTATTTTTAAGTCATAAATCGAGAAGAGGCGTCGGCCCCCCTTTTCACGGTTCAACCCCCCGTTTTTAACGTAACGCCGTTACCTATCGCCAGAGGACACCCCCCTCATGTTCCACTTACGTTAGGCGAATATTCTATTAAAAACTACTTATACATTTGTTCTTTGTTTGCAAACTATGTATGCATCGATCGAGATCGTTGCAACGAGCGTACTCTCTCAAACATTGTATTTTATTTTATTTCATTTTGTTTGATGGAACTTTTGGTTTATATCCTTTTCATATTCTTTTGGTTTGTAAATAATTGTTATAGCCTGATTTGTACATTATGGCACGGTGTTCTTAGGGGGCTTAGGCCCTAGCATACGCAATAAACGAATCTATTTTATGACGGGATATTTTTACATTATGTCACCTTCGCCGTAGCCCTAGTAAATTTTTAATAAAACTGTGGAGATGACAAACCGCAAAACGTATATTTCAACGGAGATTTTAATTGTACGGAAACTTATACGAAAGGCACAGCCTGGGAACGGCGGAGCTGGTTCGCGGTCTACCTCGAGTCGCTCAGTGTGCCGGTCGTATACAATTAAATCACGCATCGAAAATATCGAAAATTCTAAGACCCGCGTAAAGCTAGCAGAGCAAAGTCTCCAAAATGACTTTTGCTATATGAAGAAATTATGTACTTAATATGTGCTAATTATGTGCCAAAGTCAAAATGTTTGTGCTCCTGTCGTTTTCCTAGAAAGACAATTGGAAAAATGCTCTGGTAGCTTTATGTTAATCCAGCAGAGCACTAACTATATCAGCAATATCATGCAATAAAACTACGTGAAAATTAAGTGTTTTTTATGTGCTTCACGAATATCCGAGACACGAGCCCTAACTTGTAAATTTTTCCAGATACTACCCCTAAGGCATCCCAGACACCACCAGATGTGAACGCGATCTATTTTGTCGATATCATAGAATTAAATTACACTCCATTTAAGTGCTATTTATGTGCTTCTCGAATATCCCAGAAACATACCCCTAAATCGAGAATTTCCCCAGATAAACCTAGAAGACCGGACCTACCCTCAGATGCGAATTTGTTACATTTTTTCGATATCGTCGAATTAAACTAAACCTCATTTAAGTGCTATTTATGTGCTTTTCAAATAT
Organism: Ichneumoninae sp. A BG-2022a; assembly: GCA_030522665.1. Classification (NCBI taxonomy): domain Eukaryota; kingdom Metazoa; phylum Arthropoda; class Insecta; order Hymenoptera; family Ichneumonidae; species Ichneumoninae sp. A BG-2022a. Next base: position 980 of record JAPYZC010003263.1, on the reverse strand, counting down.
CCTAGAAACATACCCCTAAATCGAGAATCTCCCCGGGTAACCCCAAAAGACCGGACCTACCCTCAGATGCAAATTTGCCAAATTTTTTCGAAATCACCGTATTAAACTATACCACATTTAAGTGCTATTTATGTGCTTTTAGAATATTCCCGAGACATACCCCAAAATCGAGAATTTCCTCAGATTATCCTAAAAGATCCGACCTACCCTCAGATGCGAATCTGTCACATTTTTTCGAAATCACCTAATTAAACTATACCACATAAAAGTCCGAATAATGAAGAGAGAGGGTAGACAAACTTGAAGCATAGGTTACAGTTCATGGACTCATTGGTTAAAGCGGGGCACTGTATGGTATAAAAGTATGGGGCTGGAGAAGACGTGAAGAGATTGAGAGATTGCAAGGAAGGTTTGTGAAGATGGCAATGGGCTTAGCTAGGAACACGTATGCGTATCTATGGAAGCTAGAGTCGGGAAAAAGAAGCATTGAGGTTGAAGCGCGACGGAGAGCGGGAAATTATGTAGTAGAAGTTTTGAAAATGGATGAGGGCCGGTGGCCTAATATGGCCAAATAATATTAGAGTATTATTTCATGTATTAGTATTAATGATTTTAAGTTGAACGGGAAAAAAAATCTAAAGTGATAAGTGGCAGTGGATATTTATTAAAAATGTAAAAATGTCTGTATATCCGTATTGCATAAAAAAGATGTACGAGATATGTGTCATGGAAGCGTAGATATAAGTGTGGAATTTCGGAATGGTTATTGTTGATATGAGTGGATTAATATTAAGGATGTGCGAGAAGTTAAGAGGAGCCTGTAAAAAGCAGAAGACGCTGTACACTGAATAAATACTACTATAATGAACTTAAAGAAGTTTCACTTTGTAACTGTTTGGCTATCGTCGAGCACCCGACGCCGAGCTAATCCCGATATTATTGGCATAAAAGTGAGATAGCGCGAGGTGTAAGTGGCGCCA
>JAPYZC010003262.1:0-17203 GCA_030522665.1 Ichneumoninae sp. A BG-2022a | reverse complement strand
TAGAACAAAAATTAACGATTACTTAAAAATCTGAAAAAATTCATACGTATTCAGAAAAATAAACGAATCATTTTCATAAAAAAAAAGTTTTGTTGCCGGATAATTTGTTAATAACATTTTGCAATTATTATTATGCACAATTAATCTTCTCAGTACCTTTAGTATACATGATTTTTATCAGATTTTTACACCATCAAGAAGTACTTGCAATTTTCTCTTATTAATGTCGAACTTATGCGAAGTCAGGGCGCAGCGAGACTCCCTCCTTAAGTGATGAAGAATGCGAAAGATCAAGATCGCGATGACGCTGTCTCAGCGTGGTTTGTACAAAAGTGAAGCTTCGGAGATACAATTTCTTGGTATTAATTTCGCGTAAGTTCGAGAAAAGTGAGATAAAATTAATATTGTCAGTAAACAATAATAGTAAACATTAACAATAAAGAATAATAACATAATTAATTAATCGTAATTATACAAATTCATTCGTAGTCTTCGCTACAGTCGGGAGATGTCTCCCGAAGGTAGCAAAAGTTATGAATGAATTGATATAATTATGATTCATTAATTATGTTATTATTCTTTTTTGTTAATTATTTACCATTTTGTTGATTGTTGTTTTTACTATTATCATTTACTGACAATATGAATTATTGTTACATACATGAATTGTTTCATCCTTTTTGAAGTTACTTTTGTATTAACCATTTTTTTATCGTTTATTCTTGCAGTCTTTTTGTACGATTTTTAAATTGACAAAATAATAAAAAACAAAACAAAGATAAAAATTACTAATATTAGAACGCAAATTGATCATATGTCATCTGGATATAGTTCTTTTCCCAGCGGGATGGTTAAATCGACTCATTCTTCCGAATCCAGCAACTTAATAATTCTCAATCTCAATATCGGCGGTGTGAGGTATGGGGACGTCGTCGATAAATAAATCAATACCAAATAACAATTAAGTGGGAAAATTCAATTTTTTATTATTTATAATCGCATGACTTTAAATGCTATGGTTCTTGATCCAAGCGTTGCCGAAATGATACGGAAGATCCTCGTTGGTAAATCCTCCTCTTCCATTCAGTTCCTTAATGAACATAGCTGGTGTAGGCGAGGGGTGCAGCGTGAGCGGCGTACGCGAGAGGGGCTGCGTGCGCAGCGTAGGCAACCGGGGCGGCGTGCGCAGTGTAGGCAACAGGGGCTGCGTGGGCGGCGTAGGTCGTGTACGCAGGCGCGGCTGCTATCAACGGTTGCTTGTAGGCCAGGTTGTAGTGGGTGTTGGAGTAGCTCGTGGCGACCGGGACGCTGTGGGCAACCACAGGTGCTGCAGCAACTTGGTAAGCCGCAGGTGCCGCCAGGAAACCAGGTTTCGGCTCAGGCGCAGCCATGCTGCAGGCAACCAGAGCGAAGAGTACTGCGAACTTGTACATGTTGATTGTTGTTTTTAGGTTTTCGGTTTAGCGAAAATGTTGAATAGAAGCTGCTGGTGCGGCTGCCGGTCGACTGATGCTTTAACCAGCAATTTCGACCACTTTTATACTCCGATTGTTCCGCGACCGCGGCACCGGTGATCCCTTCTTTTGCCGAACCAAAGTTCCCCACCATAGTGGCGCTGAAAGGATTAACCAAGTCACGCGTGTGCGTGTGTGTGACAGATTTTCGTGATGATTGAGGCCACGTTCGACGTTCAAGGCGATTTTGAATTTTTTTTTGGAAATTCTCCATGGTAGCTTTGACTTGCGTAAATTTGCAGGTATCGGCAAAATATTGCCAAAAATATAATTTTTTGATGAAAGACCTTTGGTATTGAATTTGATCAAAATATATCCAAGTGGTCAGATTTTGGGGGCTTTTGAGTTTTAAAAAAATTACTGAAAGCGGTATAGCCGGGTAAATATACTAGCGACCAACACTGTACCAATGTTTGTTATTAAATTTGGAAAAAATCGATCTAATCGTAAACATTGTATGACATTTTGAATTTTTTTTCGTTTTTCGAAAAACTTGAAATTTATGTCTGTCATGAGTATATGTATCAAATGTCCCTCTGGGAGTAAAACAATTTGGAGATTCGTCATCAATGGGGAAAAGAACATGAGGCATAGCCTTAAAACGACGAGTAACGGAAATTTGATTTACCGATTTTTTAGGGTCATTTTACAAATTTAGGGTTATCATGTTACAAACATTTATACGCAATTCGTGATCGTTGTCAATTGTTTTAATACGTCGACATATTTTATCGTACCACTGTGTATTGATGAAGTCATAAAAGATTAAAAGTCATGAATCTTTTATAAAAGTACATATTTTAAAAAAATTTATTTATGAACATTTTTTTATAGTATTAAAACACTACTCTGGTTTTATGGAGCATCGTTGAATGAAACAAATGCGTTGTGATTTGTTAGAATCGAATAATGATTACGAGAGAAAGTAGTAGCGGCGCTGTGTAATGATGTACCAACTGGTTCCGAATGAAGGTTTTGAAAGTGAGCAAAATAAGTGGTAGATTTGTGACCAGTGTGAAGAATAGATTAAATATAGTATCTGAGCAAAAATGAGTGACTTTACGTATTTTTGGACAACCATTTCTTTGCTTCTACATGGTACTGTGGAAAAACTCAGGTGCTCATCATGTTATACGGAAAAAAAATACACAAGTTGATGTCAGGGAGGAAAAAAATGGCATTCCAGGAAATTTGTTAACCAATTTGTTTTCATCAATTTGTTAATAACATTTTGGAATTATTATTATAAAAAATTAATCTTTTCAGTACATTTACAATGCGAGCATTTTTTCAGATTTTTATACCATCAAGCAGTGTTTGTAATTTTATCTCATTTTTTTCGAACTTATGCGAAATGAATACCAAGCGACAGAAGTACCTTAAATAAGAAACTGCGAAGATCTGACGATTTACTCAAAAACGCGTAGCTAGTATTCGACAATTAAAAATGAGCGATATTATTTCCAAAAATCAGTGAAATAAGGCTTCGATGTTAGAAGTATTAAATTAATAATATTATTTGATATATATGTACTGCTATTTCATTTATCTATGTTATATCTATATACGTGTTATGAACCCGTTAAAAAAAATGCATTTCGATTATCCGAACTAGGCCTTATCCCGCCGGTTTCGGATAATCGAGGTTCTACTACAGTGATGCCAATACATGTAATGCCAATGGGCCATAGACCGAGGTTCTTCAGCCCAGGGCAATCTGTGGTATAGTACGTAGCATTTTTTAACGTTTTTAATTATAAAGATTCTATCTTTTGTATTTTTGCTTCCTCGCAGAGGAAGCTGTTTTCGTAAAAAAATCGATACTTTAATGTCAAACTACTTAAAAAAACTCCCGAACGCAAAAATTAGTACGAATAGATTGAGATAATTCAAGTATGTAACAATAATAAATATTATCAGTAAACAATAGTAGCAATAATTAACAATAAAAATAATAACATAATTAATTAATCGTAATTATATAAATTCATTCATAGTCTTCGCTACAGTCGAGAGACGTCTCCCGACTGTAGCAAAAATTATGAATAAATTGATATAATTAGGATTCATTAAGTACGTTATTATTCTTTATTGTTAATTATTACTATTATCATTTACTGCCAATATGAATTATTGTTACATACATGAATTATTGCAATCTTTTTGTGCGATTTTTAAATTAAAAAGATAATAAATAAACAAAATAATAATAATTATTAGATCGCAAATTTATCATATGTGATTTGGTTATAGTTGCTGGATATAAAATTCAGCAACCTAATAATTTTCCATCTCAATATCGGCGGTGTAAGGTATGGGGACGTCGTCGATAAATAAATCAATACCAAATAACAATTAAGTGGGAAAATTCAATTTTTTATTATTTATAATCGCATGAGTTTAAATGCTGTGGTTCTTGATCCAAGCGTTGCCGAAATGATACGGAAGTTCCTCGTTGGTAAATCCTCCTCTTGCATCCAGTTCCTTAATGAACGTAGCTGGTGTAGGCGAGGGGTGCAGCGTGAGCGGCGTACGCGAGAGGGGCTGCGTGCGCAGCATAGGCAACCGGGGCTGCGTGCGCAGTGTAGGCAACAGGGGCTGCGTGAGCGGCGTAGGTCGTGTACGCAGGCGCGGCTGCTACCAACGGTTGCTTGTAGGCCAGGTTGTAGTGGGTGTTGGAGTAGCTCGTGGCGACCGGGACGCTGTGGGCGACCACAGGTGCAGCAGCAACTTGGTAAGCTGCAGGTGCAGCCAAGAAACCAGGTTTCGGCTCAGGCGCAGCCATGCTGCAGGCAACCAGTGCGAAGAGTACTGCGAACTTGTACATGTTGATTGTTGTTTTTAGGTTTTCGGTTTAGCGAAAATGTTGAATAGTAGCTGCTGGTGCGGCTGCCGGTCGACTGATGCTTTAACCAGCGATTTCGACCACTTTTATACTCCGATTGTTCCGCGACCGCAGCACCGGTGATCCCTTCTTTTGCCGAACCACAGTTCCCCACCATAGTGGCGCTGAAAGGATTAACCAAGTCACGCGTGCGCGTGTGTGTGACAGACTTTCGAGATGATCGAGGCCCGGTTCGAGATTTGACGAGATTACGAAATTTGTTTTGGAAATTCTCTGTGGTAGCTTTGACTTGCGTAAATTTGCAGGTATCGGCAAAAAAAATTTCAATCACATATAATATTTTGATCGATGACCTTTGGTATTGAATTTGATCACAATATATCCAAGAGGTCAGATTTTGTGGGATTTTGAGTTTCTAAAAAATTACTAAAAATGGTCTGTGCCGGGTAAACATGGAGGGATGAATCCATGTTGCCTTGAAAAAGTTAGATAGAGATATGTTTTGGATTTCTTAACAAAAATCGAACGTGCCAAAAAAATTCAGGACCGTATAATGAATTCCATGTATTTTTTCGCGACTAGCACAGATCTGACAATGTGAAGCGCGACGTTGGTGTATTTTTTCACGCTGAACCTAAATCAGTCAGTCATTTTGCATAAAAGTCAAATGCGACGTTGACGTGGAAAGAATTAAAAATTTCATATCGCTTCCTCATAGAAGTTGAAAATAAAAATGTTCGTATCTCTTCCTTATAAAAGTTGCCAATTGAAATGTTCATATCTCTTTCTCATAATGTTCCTTTCTCCGCGAAGCTTCCTCTCTGACTAAGATAAAAAAATACAGAAAGCGCTTTCTCATAGAAGAAGCTTCGCCAATAAAAGAACATTATGAGAAAGCATCGTGAAAATTTCAATTGTCAACATTTTGTAGCGAGTATCGGCGTATTATTCTTAATTAGTTCTCGTTGAACATTTGACGAAAATCTATTTTACTCCGGTAAAATAATCGGTTTAAAATATCGACCGATGTAAAATATTGAACGAATTAGAGAAATGTAATTTAGCAATAATCGAAAAAAGGCTTCCTCTATGAGGAAGCAAAAGAATCGAGGGTCCCCGCTGTATAATAAATCATATATTTGAAAGATGTTATCTAATCGAGCTAGTCTCCGCTGCTTCCCGATTCACTTTGGAGTCAAGACAGGAGAGCACTTTTTTTCTGTCGTCCAAAGTGGTTCTTCAAATCGGCGACGCTAATTAATTCACTTTTCGCGAATGGGTGCGTCCGTCCAGTACATGACACCGAAAGTTTGTCGCTGTGACAAGTTGTTAAGAGGACCAGGTAACGATCTATCTCGCCAGGCGTGTGTTTGATTTTTAAATCCTGATAGGATCATGAATGCATAATGTGATTCGATTAATACCATAATCTTTTTTTTTCTTTTTTCTTTTCTTAATTTAGTCCATAGCGTATATAGATAGGACAATGGACCATTTATCAAGCGAATGTATAACGCTTCAGTGCACAGCATCCGTGTATTGAATACTCGTTCGATTGCCAAAACTTGTTCTTCACGGTTGTTTCACGGATAACCGTGGCTGCGTGGAGAACGTACGAATTAACGTTAAATCCTACGACAGTAATCTCACTCTTCAAGGATCAAGGTACGATTTGCCGAACTTATTTCGCAACGAATGTCCGAAGAAGGATATAGCGACGTACGGCTGTCCAGCGTAGTCATAAATAAATATCTGTAAGAATATGATATGAATTAAAGTGTAAATACATTTTTTAAGTACCCGCAACCGCCACGATTTTTCATTCATTTTTTTTTCTTAAAATCATTTTCAGTTTTTCGATCTAAGTTTTTAACCGAAAGTGACATCATAGCGAAAATATTTTGTTTTCTCATAGAGCAAGCTATCTTTTCGTAAAAAAAAAGTTTAGATTTTAGTGTGCAATAATAGTGTAATTTTTATGAAGATTAGGGCTCGGTTCGAGATTTTACGCAATTTTGAAATTTTTGAAATAAGTCTGTGGTAGCTCTAACTTGCGTAAATTTAGAGCGATCGTCCAAAAACTGCATACAAATATACAATGATCAAAGACCTTTGGAATTGAATTTGGCCGAAATCTATTCATGGCAATTCGTTTGCATGGGTTTCTGAGGTTTCGAAAAATGACTTTAAACGGTATAATTCATGTAAACATGGAAATAGCAAGCATTTGATATGAGTTCATTTGATATGAGTTCGGATTAACTCTATACAATGTTTGGTATTAAATTTGACGAAAACTGATCATTTAAATTTTTAATTGTTCAACATGTAACATGTTTTAATTTTTCAGAAAAAAATGGTATTTTTTATCCAACACGATTTTATGCATCAAATGTGGATAAACTAATGTAAAATAATTTGGAGATTCATCATCAGGTAAAACTGCATAAAACATAGCTTCAACACGACAAATTAGAGATTTTCTATAATAAATCTTGCGGTAAATTTTGACTTTCAATTTTATGAGATGTAGACATTTTTTATATTGGATACTCGACGATGAACGTTCAAAATTTACATGGATATTGCATATATTTTTAATATAATTAAACTTTTTAAGCACAATAAAAAATCGTAAACATTTAATTATATTACAATCGTTACGTTATTATTGCCATACGTGTGGATAATCCATGGAATTAAACTGAACTTTCAACACAGTATAATTCCGCTGCGAATCGGGCATTTGATTCATCCGCAAATCCAATCGCATTCAGTTTATCTGCGTATCGTGTAGGCGTAATATTGACATTTGAATAACGATATTCGGGAAACGCTAGATTACCATCAACAATTAACACCAGTTAGTTACTGGTAATTACGAGAATCGATAATCTACAGACGAGTAATTCTTTCGTGAGCCCATCGGAGGTGCAACGATAACCGTGCAAAATAAAATAAGGTAAATGTCCCTTTACCGACCATTTCGGGGTATAACGTCATTAACGAGGCAGCCAATGCATAAAAATGTTTATTAGTGGTCTAGTAATATTCAGGAATTTGTGTAATGTGAAAGGACTGTAAATTGCAGAGGAAGTGTAATAATTAGTGCATAATATTATCGCTTTTCCTACCGCACGTCACGGCTCGAGCGGTTTCTTAGAAGTAAGGTTAAGGACTGTCGATCCCGTAAATAGTAAATATTTCGGTACAAATCCGTTGTTAACGAATAATTCGAGCGTTAAATGGTTCGTTGTAGTTCGGTTTACATATTCCGAAAAAAAACAGTTGGATAAACTTTTTTTTTTTATTCGCCGGCCGGGATTGGGCACAGAAAAATTCTTGCCTGTCCCCATTACCGCACATATAAACGTCGGTTCATTTTCACATAGCCAATAAAAATTTAATAAATTTCCTTTTGCTAAAATGTTTAGGCTAAGTGTGTACACAATGCTGTAGATTTCATGTTCGAAGTCCGGATTCATATTTATTTTTTCTTTGCAACCTCGGTCATTCATGCTGTAAAAAAGGTGGTCGGTAATGGGGCCATCCCCGGTCGGAATTGGACACAGCTGGTCGGTAGATGGCACATGCCCTAGTGCGGATTTATTACGCTTTATCTAAAATACTTGACGAAATGGATTGAGTCTACGATTTTTGGAAAGTGTATGGTTAAAGCTATCGATCGATGTGAAAATCATCCTCGAATTAATTTTTGTTACGTTTGACAACATCATTCTTTTCCCCGGTCGGCCTTACAGGGGTCGGGAATAGGGACATTTACCTTAGATGCAAAAAATAATGATGTAGCGTAAGGAACAGATGTTTTTATTTAATTGTTTTCAGGACATTTGAAACGGACAACTAATAAATATTATAGGTAACTTCTTCAGTGAACTAGAGCGATCGGTGCGGCGGCGACGTGAGTCTTGACGATCGGCACGTTGTAGTGGCTGGCGTAGCTGGTGACCGGAAGTCCGAGACCGTGAACAACCGGTGTCACGTGGGGAACAGTTTTGACCAAAGCCGGAGACGGATGAGCGATGACCTGGTGCGAAGTCTTGACGATCGGATGAGCCGCGACGATCGGTGTGGCGATGACCTGGTGAGAAGTCTTGACGATCGGATGAGCCGCGACGATCGGTGTCGCGATGACCGGTTGAGCAGCGTGGACGATCGGCGCAGCGTGGAGGACCGGCAGTGCTTTGACGACCGGAGCTCTGTAGGTGTTGGAATAGCTCGAACCAACCGGTACCGTATGAGCGACGGCGACCGCAGGCGCGACCGGTACAACGAGACCGCCTGGAGCGGCGGAAACGCAAGCCAGTGCAACTACGCTCAGTACGACAAACTTGAACATTTTTGAGTGTTTGGGTGATTTTTTTTTTTACGAAAAAAAAATTATACCGGTCGAAGTTGTTCGAGCTGATTCGCGAGACAACGCAGGAGATCGAGTGATGCTCGTTCCCCGATCGTTGCAGGTTTATATATCCGAAACTTGACCCTCACACATCACGAAGGACCCCGTATCAGCCTCACATGTTACACGCTTTTGGAAGTGTATTGCTCTCCCTGTGCCGGTCTTCGCGTTCTCCAGTTTCGAGGTTGCTGGCAGCCGTTTAGCCCGAAGGCTGGAGAGATTTCGAGGCTTTGCTCCTCCTCTTTCACCTTCTTCGTGTACGCCCTGTTGTACACAAGTACGAGAAGAACAAAAAATAAATAATTGGGAGTGGAGAGTCTTGGAGTTTCTATCGCGACCTTTGTTAATAATCGTCGATGATTGGCGTCGTTGATCGATCGGTTGGTCAATCGATAGATCGATTGATCTCGAAATATCGGCGTTTAGAGGAGGCGTATCAGTATCTAATTATGTAACGCTGACATGCACGTGTCAAGAGATTGCACATAATGATTTTAAAAAAATGAAATTACTTCTCGTTTCATCGTACGTGTCATTATTCGTAAAAAAAAACCGATTACTGTTTTTATTACCGATCGTATTTCACGTGACATTACCCGGATAGCCAACTGTGGCACAGGCAAACAAGTGCGATTGCTTGCCTCCAAGTTTTGCTTGTTTCCTTGCTATAAATATTCCTGCATTTCATAAAACCACACCATAAAAATGAATGCGTATTTATGAATTTTTTTTTGTTCGAACATTATGTCACCTCTCTGATTTATTTAAGCGTCGATGTATCTTTCTAAAATATGATACGTCATATCATGCTACACAGTAAAATAGGTACCAACGTTTTTGTCCACAAACGTCTACAATTCTTTTCATGTTAATTTTACAAACAAATCTTGTTCATTTTACAAACAAATCTTGTCCATTTTACAAAAATGTTTGTCCATTTTACAAAAATGTTTGTCCATTTTACAAAAATGTTTGTCCATTTTACAAAAATATCTGCCAATTTTATAAATATTTTTTGTGAAATTAACATCAAAATAATTGCGGACAGTTGTGGACAAAAAAGGTTTGTTAAACGTACAAATTTTTCACTGTTTATGATATGATGGGCTGGCACTAACGATCCTTGATAATTGCATTTTTTTGAGAATCGATTGAGGCACTTTAAATTTGGGTGAAATCGATTTTTTTAAAATGTCGCCCAAAATAACCGTGACGTAAGCAAATAAATTTTCGTAGTGAGACGCACAGCACACCTTGCTGACAACTTACTGGTAATATGCTCCTAAGAATTTTCGGCATTGAATGCTGGCGAAAACTTAGGCAAATGCTGACGCACATGCCGCGATTTTGCTATCAACGCGTGCTGCCTATTTGTTGGCAGGTTGTTGGCAAAATGCTATGTGGGTAACGATAGAAATTGTTATCGTGCATTTTTGGGGACGAAAATTTGATTAAAAAAATGTTTCGCTTTGGAGCCTGCAGTGCTCGAGTCAGACCTTGGTCGACCGACCTCGACGACGAGGCTCCATATCGCAAACAACGGGGCTACAGTACTATTCGTACCTTCGAGAACACTTGTTTCCTTCGTGTAGCGATAAGAGCTCGATCGGTTCTCGAAACACTGCATAATAAGAGAAAGTTGTAAGTACTTCTCGATTATATAAAAATCTGAAAAAAATGCATGCATATTAAAGGTACTGAAAATATTAATTTTACATAATAATAATTTCAAAATGTTATTAACAAATTAATAAAAAAATTAATTGTTTAACAAATTATCCGTCAAAACAACTTTTTTATGAAAATGATTCGTTCATTTTTCTGAATACGTATGAATTTTTTCAGATTTTTCAATTAGTTTTGATTGTTGTGTTTTTTCAAACATATTTTCAATATAAAAAAAATGAAAAATAATTGAAAAATCTGAAAAAATTCATACGTATTCAGAAAAATGAACGAATCATTTTCATTAAAAAAAGTTTCATTGCCGGGTAATTTGTTAAACAATTATTTTTTAAAATGAATTTGTTAATACCTTTTTCAAATTATTATTGTGCAAAATTAATCTTTTCAGTACCTTTAGTGTGCATGAATTTTTTCAGATATTTATACCATCGACAACTATTTGCAATTTTCTCTTATTTTTCTCGAACTTATGCTATATGAGCCCGAAGCGACATAGCTACCTTAATTATGAAATGCTTTTGTACACGATCCGCACCCTCATTCCCCTCGTAATATTTCAATTTTGGAGTTTTTATGTGCATGGCAAGTAGAGTCATGCAAACAGTGATGTATGCCGAAACGTGCTGTTATTGTGTACTTTGGACACAGATTAATCAGTTCGGATAATTATTGGTTTACTGCAAAGCGGTCCAGTCACCACATCGATTAATCTTCGATCGACGATCGGAGCAGCCGACCGTTTAAAAAGAAATTATATTATTTGCTTTTTAATTTTTTTAAGTGTCCTTAATCGATGTTTTCCTTCGGTGCGTTCGTCTTTCAGCCCGTGCGAGCTAGGTACTTCAATTTCGTTCCACTTTCGTTACAGCAACGTCGCAACTGCTCTCCTTCCTTCATACAAATTGCACAATTCACTAAATCAACCTGTATTGCTCGTTGTCTTTTTTTTAAGTCACGAAACTGGTTCGGGTTTTAATCGGAAAGCTGCGTCATGACGTACGAAGAGTCGGGCCGGTAAAATATCAGATACGGACACGGCAGTCGTTGCACAAACGAAAACAAAATTAATTGGTTAAAAAAGTTCTATCTGAATTACTCGCAGGGGCAACAAATTTAAAACGTCCTAGCGAAGCGAGTAGAGAAGATCCGACGATACACAATGCGGTAAATAAAAGATTTAAGAACATACACGGAGAAAAAAAAATTGTTGGGGCAACAAGAATTTTGTTACAACAACTGATTTACCGGGTTAACCTAGGGACAACAAAATATTTTATTGTGGCAGCAAATGCTTTGCTGTGGCAACAAATATTTTACTTTAGCAGCCAAATATTTTTGCTGCTACAACAAAAAATTGTTAACGATCTACATTTTGTTAGAGAAACATAACTATTTTTCTCCGTGTAATTAATTTTTAGTCGGACACCGTCGATGATACAATAAACATTCAAACAATTTCATACACTGAGAAAACGATCTAGTAAAAATTACCGATCATTTAAGAAAAATTACCACAGCACATTTATTTTTTCACGTTCCCCTTATGGCTCTGGCTATTTTTCTGCCTTCAAGCCGCTATTCCTCAATTGTTTTCCCAAGTCTGCAAATTCGTTGTAAGGTTCACGGCCGCAGCCGCTGTTACCCCCCAAACTGTATCGTGTTTGCACGAGGGCGCAGCGAAACTGCGGAAAACCTGCGCCGGTACAGCCGGTCATTCCGTCTGAGTCTTGATGTTCGTACACTGTAAAAATAAATTGTAAATTTAATGTACTGGAAATTGAAATTTGCTTACATTACTTACATTAATTGAATATTAATGCACTTTTATTGGAAAATAAAAATTTACAAAAATGTCCATTAAAAATACAAATTTTACTGTAAAATTGCAACACACATGTGTTTGAAATTTCAGAAACAGTTTATGTAAAAAAGCTTCCACACTGAAAAAAAATTCGCTTGCGGGCTGCGAAAGAAAAAAATGTTTGTTTCAATTATATTTTCAATTCTTACAATTCCATACGATATTGAAACAATGACGGCAAAACTGACAAGGTGATATGTTATCGTTTCATTCCGGTATAAAATTGAACGAATTGCAAGTAGAATTGGAACAACATTTTTTGTTCATTGGCAGCCCGCAAGTAAATTTTACTTGAATCAATGATATTTTTTTTTCTGTGCAACACCGTTGATTGATAAAAAAAAAAAAATTCTTTACATTGTATGGTAATATCTCTCAAGCGATATAGTCATTTTTACAAGATCCTTTTCGCAGTGTATAAGATCGAAAGTTGATGATTTTTGTCCGAATCGAGCCCCGTACTATGTACACGAAATTTGAGTGCATCGCCGGTCAAGTAGATAAAGAGTGTCCGATCAGACGCAATAAAAGTGACATTTTTACGAGTAATGTGGACGATCGATCACGAGGAACAGAGAGTTCAGTAACTCCCGAGGCGGTTGAACGGTCGCGCTGAGTTACCGGAGAGTGCATAATGATCCGCGCTCCCACACGCGCACCGAAGCTCGGACACCCACGGCAGGTTGCACGTAATCGTGCGAAAAAAAATGCAAAACGTAATACAAACGAATACTTATTCGCAACGATACACCGGACAGGAGAAGCAGAGGAGACGCTGCTAGTGAGATTTATATTCGAGATAAATAACGGTGCGAGGGAGCCTCGCCTCAGCCTTGATCCACTCAGCTCACGTATCTCACGTTGAGTTTCGATCTCATCTGTCTTTTTTACGGAGGCCCTCGAGACAGTCGCTGGGCACTGTGGGTTCAATTTTTTTTTTGTACATACATTATATGGCTACGATTAAATGTAGCAATTTTAACTTTCATAGCGATGATCGAGGGACCGACCGAGTGGTCTTCAGTGATCGTCGCTCAACAGGCCTTATCTACCGCACACTCGATGACTCGACGTTCATTGCCTCGATGATTTCATGCAATACTATGCCATATAATAAATGTTATATCATCAGATCCTCATCGCACGATGATGACTGAGATTAAACGTCGCATTAAGTATCTTGTGATCCACGACAAAATGTTTCTCACGGTCGTTTCATTGTGCGTGCACACGCACTTTTAAACTTCATTCGGTACGTATGTGTTATGCAATCTCTGTAAAATTTTTGAAAAATACCGCATCGAACGAACTAATCGTTTGCATTGTGGTTTTTCGAATGCGCAAACGTATTCCGCACTGAGAAAAAGGATAGTGTTTCCTAACGTGCCGAATAGTTCCCAGGCGGGCCGTCTATATAAGTAGTTTTTGATAGTATGTATTCGATTGGTTAAACTATAATTTCGTTGCGTTGATCTAGTGGTTAGCGTGCTCGCCTCTAAACTGGAGCATCGGTAGGTCGAGGGTTCGATTCCCGGTGCCGTCGTTTCGTCGAGAAATAAAAATATGGAGAAATCGATTGGTTACCGACTGAGTCTGTATTTTGTGATCTTGTGATCCACGACAAAATGTTTCTCACGGTCGTTTCATTGTGCGTGCACACGCACTTTTAAACTTCATTCGGTACGTATGTGTTATGCAACCTCTGTAAAATTTTTGAAAAATACCGCATCGAACGGACTAATCGTTTGCATTGTGGTTTTTCGAATGCGCAAACGTATTCCGCGCTGAGAAAAAGGATAGTGTTTCCTAACGTACCGAATAGTTCCCAGGCGGGCCGTCTATATAGATAGTTTTTCATAGTATGTATTCGATTGGTTAAACTATAATTTCGTTGCGTTGATCTAGTGGTTACCGTGCTCGCCTCTAAACTAGAGCATCGGTACGTCGAGGGTTCGATTCCCGGTGCCGTCGTTTCGTCGAGAAATAAAAATATGGAGAAATCGATTGGTTACCGACTGAGTGTGTATTTTGTGATCTTGTGATCCACGACAAAATGTTCCTCACGGTCGTTTCATTGTGCGTGCACACGCAGTTTTAAACTTCATTCGGTACGTATGTGTTATGCAATCTCTGTAAAATTTTTGAAAAATACCGCATCGAATGGACTAATTGTTTGCATTGTGGTTTTTCGAATGCGCAAACGTATTCCGCGCTGAGAAAAAGGACAGTGTTTCCTAACGTGCCGAATAGTTCCCAGGCGGGCCGTCTATATAGGTAGTTTTTGATAGTAGGGTAAAAGTGGGGAATATGGCCCGGTCCATATATCATCGATTTACGTGTTAATCAAGGTGGGCCATATTCACCACTTTTACCCTATGTATTCAATTGGTTAAACTATAACTTCGTTGCGTTGGTCTAGTGGATAGCGTGCTCCCAGTGCCGTCGTTTCGTCGAGAAATAAAAATGTGGAGAAACCGACTGGTTACCGACTGAGTCTGTATTGACATACTCTTAAGGCAGCTATGTCGCTTCGCGCTCATTTCGCATAAGTTCGAGACAAGTATGAGAAAATTGCAAGTACTTCTCGATGGTATAAAAATCTAAAAAAATGCACACATATTAAAGGTACTGAAAAGATTAATTTTGCATAATAATAATTCCAAAGTGTTATTAACAAATTAATCAAATGACTAATTGTTTAACAAATGACCCGGCAACGAAACTTTTTTTTGTGAAAATGCTTCGTTCATTTTCCTGAATACGTATGAATTTTTTCAGATTTTTCAATTAGTTTTGATTTTTATGTGTTTTCACGCATTTTGCCCATATAAAAAATAAATAAAATCAAAGCTAATTTAAAGATCTGAAAAAATTCAGACGTATTCAGAAAAATGAACGAATCATTTTCATAACAAAAACAAATTTTGTAGCCGGGTAGTGTGTTAAACAATTAATTTTTCGATCAATATGTTAACATTTTGGAATTAATATTATTATGCAAAATTAATATTTTTTTCAGATTTTTGTACTATCGAGAAGTACTTGCAATTTTCTCTTATCTTTCTCGAACTTATGCGAAATGAGTCCGAAGCGACATAGCTACCTTAAGGGTGCTCGTGGAGGAAGGAAATGTGGATGGAAAAAAAATGCTTATTTTTTTATTCTAAGAAAACTTCTTTACTCTTGGTCGTGTCGATACAGTGCATCATGTGTGGCGCAACTGTGTATTTACATTCTTATTGTCCATTATTCTCGCGTTGAAATTTTGACGAGGCGGGTTTTTTTTTATTCGACCTTAGATATAGAGTCGATCTATTGGCAGTGGTGAATTTGGTTGTTTAAGAGTCAACGAGTCGATCAATGCACATAGCCACTGTAACCGTGTCCGTATCCGCTGCCGTATCCATGTCCGTATCCGCTACCGTATCCATAACCGAGACCGTACGAGGAATGTCCCAATCCGTAGAGTCCACCGTGCTCGTAGCCGGAGGGTGCGTAAGCGTAGTTGTGCCCGTAACTCAGGGGAGCAGTGTATGCGATTGAAGGGGCAGAATACCCGAGCTTCGTGACAATGGGTGCCGACACCACCTTCGTGATGGCCGGGGCGGCGTAAGCGACCTGGGAAAAAATTTCGAATTAGAATCTATTCAATGAAACCAAAAATTCTTATACATCATTATTATTATTATTATTAATTTCTTTTATTGATATACAAATTACCGATAATAATTATTATAATTATTGGTAACGCGTAACTAAAGACGCTGAAGAATACGAAAAAGAAAATTCATATGTAAAATAATAAAATTAAATGAGGGACATTTTTTAGGGATTTTTTTTCGACGTACCTTGTAAGTGTTGGCGTAGCTGGTAGCGGGCGGGTTGTGGATGTACTGAACGGGGAGAGGATGCGGAATTACTGCGGTGGCAGGGACAATTCCTCCGTATCCGTAGCCGTGCCCGTACCCGTAGCCGTGTCCGTATCCTCCCCAAGTACCCAAATCACCGTATCCATTGTAGCTACCGTAGCTGCCGATCGCGCCCGCGGAAGCGTAGGCGACAGCGGCGAGCAGGACGATCTACACTCACAATAACGATTCAATTTATTTTTTGGAGTAAGGCATTTTTTCTAACTTTACGAACACTCAGTCCTTCCGGTAAAAACAGTCCGCATTTCGATTTCGACGTGCAACTTAATAACTTCGTAACTTCCGGCGGTCAGTGATAAAGGTCTTTGAAAAGATCAACGACATCGATCACTGTTTCGGCACCAACGGGCATCAAGATTGCCCCACACACGTTTGGCATTAATATTAAAAAAAACTAGGAAGGATTATATTACAAAAATCTCCCGGGAGTAGGGGAGAGCGGGGCAAAATGGGACAATGGGGAAAAACTCAACTTTCCAATAATGTTTGGATGCCCCATTTTGTCCCAACGATATATCCGGATTTTCAACCTTGTTTTACCGCACGAACGATCATCGCCACCATCCAAATGTTATTGAAAAATTGCATTTTGTCTCATTATCCCGTTTTGCCTCGTTCTCCGGCATTCCGGGGTTGGATAAAGATTCCATTGGACATTGCAGAACTCTAGTCACGAGGACGATAAGCATTTTATCTCGAGCCTGTTGTTGCAAGAGTGTCGGAGGCAGAATTTTGAACACTTTTTAATTTAATATGACTCGTTCGCATGAAGAATAGCTGCGCCTTGCGTGTCTCTCGATAATAAAGAATCTTCAAAAATAAATGTGTTGCAAATTTGTGAGTGGTGAGGTATTTTAAAAATACATAATAGTAGTACAATTTTGAATTGAGTATGCTATGCGTCTTATCCGAGTTTTCACTTATCCGACTTACGCTCTCCCCACTTTA
>JAPYZC010003261.1:0-12426 GCA_030522665.1 Ichneumoninae sp. A BG-2022a | reverse complement strand
TTTTTCAAATACTAGATTTTTCAAGTACTAGATTTTTCAAGTACTAGATTTTTCAAACACTAGCTTTTTCAAATACTAGATTTTTCAAATACTAGATTTTTCCAATTTATAACATATTTCAATTATTATATTTCTCAAATACTTTTAAATTCTCAAAAAAATGAATTTTTTCCTACATTATTTCAGGCCCGAATCTGTAAATTTTGTCGCGCTATCGGGGCATCATTAGAAACGAGGATGGAATATCCGATGAGATTGTTTTGTCGCCGAGAAAGAAAAGGTAACGATATTAATTTTTTTTTTCAGAACTAACGCGTAGCGATAACTTTTCAATTCGATATCCTAATTCGCCGGTTCCGTCGCGTTCGATTGTCCTCGACAACTCTGGCGAAATAATCGTTCTGGATGCGCGGCAGCGGTGGCCTCCACCTATATTGAACAAGCAAATAAACCGATATTTAAGAAACGTTTTCCCATGGATATACATAAACGATTGTGTACTGGCGCAAGCCGGTAGGCCGGCAGTGCGCAAAGGGGAGCCTCTCTCATCTCCTCGCACCGACAGCAGCATGGGGGTACGGGTGCGCGTTCGCAGCGCAGTAACATGCCCCCCGCGGCTAGTGGCAATACGCTACCGGTCGACGACGACGACTGAGGCACTGAGAGCTCCGATCGAATGGAAGAAGGAGGGAACGGCCTGAGCGAATCGAAAGAGAGACGAAGAAGCACCCCATAAACATCGAGCTCGCGCGTTACCCGAGGCCCTCGAGTGCCTCGTGTGAATATTTGTATGCACTCGAGTACGCACTTCACAGTCTCGTTACGCCACGAATCACGTTGTTACAATCGCCAACACACATTGGTCTATGACATCCGGTCCAAAAAAAATACTGTGTGCTCTGGAAAAAAAATTGAAAAATTAATATATCGAATTGGAATTTTTTATGCAAAACTGGTGCATTAAATTCAATGCACAATCGTGAGGAAAAATGAATTGAAATAAGGTATTGAGTAATAAAGTAAATTATTAAAAATTAAGTATTTCCTATGTTTTTAATACACTGAACATTACATTTATCGTCACTTCGTCACGATTATATACGAAGTTTAACATACCGGTTTCTGCATAAAAAATTCCAGTCCGGTACATTAAATTTCATACGATTTTTTTTTACAGTGTGTGTGTGTGTGTGTGATAAACAATGTCGGGTTATTTTTTTTTACTCGGTCTGTCCCAATGAACTTTTGAACTAATTGTCGCAAAATTCATTTCTTTTTAAACGCATTTTTATTATGAAAGCTAAAATGAGGGCTTTGGTTGTTTAGCTCGGCCAATGAAATTTTTGTAACATACTATGTTAATTATATATATAAGACCAATTTTAAATTTTCTAATGGTTGCACTTTAGCAGATTAAGTTCAATTTGCGATTCACATTCGTGAATGAAAAATTTGGGTTAAAATGGTTCTCGTTCAATTATGAAAACTTTTGTGTTCGCGCGTAAAAAAAAAAAAATTTCTACAGTAACGAAATATGGTTACGAAAAATCTGAAAAAATTCCCAACGTACGTCCGAGGTGTGGATTACTCAATGGTCTAGAAGAAAATGTCTTGCGGAAATTCATATTAGTTGTTCCAGATAAAAGAGGGCAAATCGAAATTGGAGTGCGAACTTGGTTTTAAAAATCATATTAATTGCCTTGAAATTAGCGAAATACAATCGGATCGCCTCTAAGGAATCGAATGGGAACGAAATGTCGTCCAATTTTCATAAATACGTTGTCATTGGACTGAAGTTCGATGGCCCTTTGGAAAGTTATACCATTCTATTTATGTATAAAATTTGAATAAGGCAATAGCTGTAAAAATATATAACATTGTCAATAAATTTTCCTCCGCTACTACTATATTGTCATTAATTTATTCCGGATTCCGGAATTGGGCAGAAGGTTTCAGCCGGGTTGGGAGGATGACGAACGTAGCGAATAATGTCGTATATTTTAACAGTATGTTTGCCGGCACGTACGTAAATGCATTTCGAGGGAATGTCATGATGGACACGTGACCGAGAAGCACACCCCAGGTTCGACACGTGGTGCAGTGGAGGCGAGCTGCCAGGTGGTCATCCACGGTCACGCACCGCATCTCGTTAAACGCTGATACCGTGATAAGAGTTTTACAGGAGTGCGAGAGTCGAGGGGCGGCTCGTGCCATGCACCGCCACCCCTCTTTTGTAACATTTAGCGCACGACAAAACGAATGTTCCAAGTTTTTTTTTTATTCATTTTTGATGTCATTCTCCGGATCAAATTTATAGTTCCGAAGGACACACAAGTTCAGACCCTATTTCCAACTTAAGTTCAAACCCAAACTCTAACTTAAGTGCAAACCCAAGTTCTATCGTAACTTCAAACCCAAGCTCTAACTTAAGTTCAAACCCAAGTTCTATCACCAATTAAAAATGTTCCCTGACCAAACTTCTAACGACTTATAATCAAAAAAATGAATAACGGAAATGAAAATTTCTAATTATTATCTTAACATTTCATTTTTTTTTTTTTTTTCTACTTCTAATTTACGTTTAAGTCCAAGCTCTCATTTTAGTTTGAACCGAAGTTCTAACTTAAGTTTGAACCAAATTCTAATATAAGTTCGAACCGAAATTCTACCTTGAGTTTGCACCGAAGTCCTAACTCAGGTTTGAACCCAAGTTCCAACCAAAGTCAATTTGTACCTTAATTTCAAACTCGAGTCGTCACTTAAGTTTAAACAACTAACTTCTAATTTAAGTTCCAACTCAGCTTCGGACTTGTTTCGTCACTTCAAACTGAAGACCATAACGATGAACTAAACGGTAATTTCAAAAAATTACAATTCGAAGATCCGCAGGCAAAACGTTATCATGGGAATGACGAAATTCGAGACTCGATTATTTCGAAGTAGAATTTTCCAAGTGGGGAAAAATCCGTGGGATTCGTCGAGAAAAGGCGAGTATGAGAATGAAAGAATTTTCAACGTCGAATGAATGGATTAATTGTGAGTCGGTATGGCACCCGATGTGGGCGGTTTGACGGGCCAATAAGGCATGACGTGACCGATCAGCTTACCGTTCGGTTCCGTCGCTGGTATAGCTTTCCATCTATCTCTCCGTTGTACAGCGTATATTGTACCGTGCCTATCTTTTCTCTATCTTCTATGCGGAATGTTCACACGAGTCCCGGCCTCGGCGAGCCACAAACACACACGGAAAAAAAGAGTATGTAACGCAGCGTCGAGTGGGCAGAGCCGGCAGACATTAGGGGTGACGTTACATAATAGGGGATGATTGCCGTTTGACGAGCTCCGAGGACTATGTACGCTCGCCACCCTTCCCGTCGCTCCTCGTGCCCCTTTCGGCCAAGCTTTTAATTCATCGGGCATCACCGGACTCGTTCAATAGAAAAACGGACATTTTTTTTCTATTTTTATTACTCAGTTACGTTGTTATTAATATATATTTTTTTAATCTGTACGATAATTTTGTGGGAGCAAAATGTTCAGTTTGAAAATTAAGTTTCGAATTGACTTCGTGATTAAATTCGACCTCAAGTTTGAACAAAGTTTTTGGGTCGATATGAGAATCGCTAAATTATATGTGGTCTTCTAGACTTAAGTTTGCTTATCGTTGACGTTAGAACTTAAGATTAATTTCGATTCGGGCCTTACAAGGTATCATGTTCTCGGATCTCACACATGCACTCGCAGGCACTCAATCCGAATTTCAGATGAAAATTACTTACCCCAAGAGGCGTGAGTCAGATATGCAAATTTCGGGGTCCAAACTTTTCACTTTCACTTTCACTTTCACTTTTGGTTGTACTTTTTTAGCGATGGATTTTAAAAATCAATATTTTCCTCTGACAATTTTCTTCTTCCTCACCCTTAGATGTCCACCCGTTCTTTGCGTGAGTGCCTTAGAGTGCACGCTCGAGATCTGAGAACAGAAGAAGTGAATTTCATTATTACGCTGATTTCGTGTCTTTTTTTTTACATATTAATTACAAAGTGTATCGAAATTACCATTCGTTTTTCAAAAGAATTTAAACATAGAGGATACTTGGTTTTCATAAATGTGGCAAAATGCTGCAAAGTAATTTACAAACGGCTTCCTCAATTATTATAATTTATCGCACAGCTTCCTCTATGAGGAAGCAAAAAATCGATCAACGAACTGTCTCATAAAGAAAACTATGCGTATTAATTGTATTTGAAAATCCTCACACTAACCAAAAAGTTACTGAAATCATCGAACCATTTTCAAACCATGCTCCATAAATTTGGCTCTTTTAGACTTTTAGACTATCTCTCCCTAGTCCTAATTACCCCTTCATCCGACAACATTTCTATCTCCAACAAACAATCGCCTCTTATTTTCCCTTCATATGTGAAAAAGAAATCTCATAAATTTACAAGGACCTCAACACGCCTCGCAACTGTAAAACCGAAGCTATGCGTAGCAATTGTATTTAAAAATCCTCACACTAACCAAACAGTTCCTAAAATCATCGAACCATTTTTAAAGCATGCTCCATAATAGTACATTACGATACTAGTGCGACAAAACTTTTTCTGCACGAGCTGAAGGCGAGTGTTGCAATCACACGAGTTAAGAAAACGTTTTTCGCACGAATATCGTACGAAATTTTATTTCCCAAGGTGCGAAAAAGGAGTTTTTCGCGCGCGAAGCGTGCGTAAAACTGCACTTTACGCACCGAGTGAAATAAATGCTTTTATGTCACTCGGTGCGAAAACCCCCATTTTCACACCATGTGAAATAAAATTTTGTTCGATACTCGTGCGAAATGCGAAAATTTTCTGAACGAAAACGTTTTTCGTTCAGAAAAACGTTCGTTTTTTGAAAAAGTTGTTTCACACTCGTATCGAAATGTAGTATTTTAAGTTCGTTCTCCAACGACTATCTCTCCCTAGTCCTAATTACCCACTCATCCGCCAACATTTCAATCTCCAGCAAACAATCGCCTCCTATTTTCCCTCCATACAAGAAAAAAAAAAAAAAAAAAATCTCATAGGTTTACAAGAACCTCAACACGCCTCGCAACTGCAAAACCGCGCCGTCCCGACATATGCCGCTTCGGCCGAATCCTGCACGCGGTATAGAGTTACCGAACGCACATAATATTACAGAGCCGAGTGTGCAAGCCCACGCTCCTCCTCGTCGTCCATTGAAGCATCTCGCTCGTCCTCCGAGCGACAGGATAAATGATTCATGGGACAAGAGTTCTCCTCGCTGTCCGACACCCGCTCTTCGACCCCCAACGAAAACTCATCTTCGCATCTCAGTTTTCCTCCTCCGAACCATCGAAGCGCGTGCCAAAGCCGAGCACCGATCATTCGATCCCAAAGGCAAAGGAACGAACCCCAGCGGGCGCGAGTCGCGTCGACCTGGCGGTCCAGTTTTCCCCAAAAACCGATCCGCGCTCGACCACCTTTGAATCGATGATTTTCGGTTAAATCGCACGGATCGTATTTACAAAGCTATCCTCGATGAGCTCAATGAAACGGGGACACGAGGACGAGATGATGTACGAGTCGGAATTCCCCGGAGACAGTCGGTAGTCCTTCAGGATCCTTTTCGGTAAATTCCATTCAACTCCCACTAGGATTTTGGTCCTCCGATGTGGAGAGATTTTCAGACATCACGAGGTGGGACTTTGAAAACGGATTTCCGTTTTTGGTCCATTGTCGATGAGGGAAAGACACGGGGCGCGTGCCCGATGTTCGAGTCTGGGTAAAGCAATGTCTGGCGAAATCTCGAGGCTGCGATTGACACTGGGCTGGTTAGGCATTGTATAGTCGTAGGTCAGATTTGGCTCTCCCTGGTGCGATTTCGGGGCGCCGGGGCGAGGTCGAGTGGATGTTTATGGGGTCGCTTATGGCGGAAGGACAAAGTCGTGGGAGTCGCTGAGGGAGGAGAGGAGAGCGTGACGCAAAAGATCGATTATCGATTTGCGAGTGGGAGGAAACAATCTGGGGTCGCTTATGGCGGAAGGATAAAGTCGTGGGTGTCGCTGAGGGAGGAGAGGAGAGCGTGACGCAAAAGATCGATTATCGATTTGCGAGTGGGAGGAAACAATAATGTTCCTGATTGTCGAATGAACGATGGGCGGGAGAAACAACGGCAGAAAGTCATTGTTTTATCATTCCTAAGGTTCTTTTTAATTTTGAAATAAAAATTGTAGGGTATTTTAGGTGATGTGAACCTGTCAAAGGCTTTCTTGAGATTAGTCATGGCTAATCTAGAAAAAGAATCCTTTCGACAGTTCTCCAGGAACAGAATCCTGGCGGCGGTTCTTCAAGAAAAGAACTCTGTCGGAAGTTCTCCAGGAAAAGGATTCTGTCGGCAGTTCTCCAGGAAAAAAACTCTGTCGGAAGATCTCCAGGAAAAGAACTCTGTCGGAAGTTCTTCAGGAAAAGGATTCTGTCGGCAGTTCTCCAGGAAAAGGATTCTGTTGGCAGTTCTCCAGGAAAAGGATCTTGTCAGAAGTTCTCCAGGAAAAGAATCCTGTCGGCACTTCTCCAGGAAAAGGATCTTGTCGACAGTTCTCCAGGAAAATAATCCTGTCGACAGTTCTCCAGGAAAATAATCCTGTCGGCAGTTCTCCAGGAAAAGAATCCTGTCGGCAGTTCTCCAGGAAAAGGATCTTGTCGGCAATTCTCCAGGAAAAGGATCCTGTCGGCAGTTCTCCAGGAAAAGGATCTTGTCGCCAGTTCTCCAGGAAAAGAATCCTGTCGGCAGTTCTCCAGGAAAAGAATTCTGTCGACAGTTCTCCAGAAAAAGGATTTTGTCAACAATTCTCCAGGAAAAGGTTTCTGTTGACAGTTCTCCAGGAAAAGGATTCTGTCTGCAGTTCCCCAGGAAAAGGATCTTGTCGCCAGTTCTCCAGGAAAAGAATCCTGTCGGCAGTTCTCCAGGAAAAGAATTTTGTCGGCCGTTCTCCAAGAAAAGAATCCTGTCGGCAGATCTCCAGGAAAAGGATTCTGTCGACAGTTCTCCAGGAAAAGAATCCTGTCGGCAGTTCTCCAGGAAAAGGATTTGGTCGGCAGTCCTTCAAGACCCTTTACCATAAGTTTGATTCCGAATTTGCACTCGCGTTTTGTTCCGTTCGAGGCACGGAGATTTCCAAACATCACGAGGTGGCGTTTTAAAAACGGACTTCCGTTTTTCCTGGATGACAGGAGAGGCTGAAAGACACGGGGCGCGTGCCCCGATGTTCGAACCGAGGGAAACCAAGGGAATTTCTGACGAAATCCCGAGGCTGCTATGTACACTCGGCTTGTTACGATTCCTATTGTACATATTCATAGGTCAGATTTGGCTCTCCCTGGTAGGATTTCGTAGGGCGCGGGGGCGAAGTCGAGTGGATGTTTCCGAAGTTGGTTCTGACGGAAGGATAAACTCGTGGGAGTCGCTATTGAGTGTTGGGACCGATTCCGGTGAGCAAGGACAGGCGAGCGTGACACAAACGATCGATTATCGATTTTCGAGTGAGGGGAAGTAACAATGTTCCTGACGGTCGTGAATGATCGATGGACGAGAGAAGTACTGGCGAAAAGTGATTGTTTTACCATTTTTAAGGTTTAAAAAAAAATGTTGAAATACAAATTTTAGAATCTTTTGGGTGATGTGCATTAAAAACGCTTTCTTAAGGTTTAAAAAAATGTTGAACTACAAATTTTAGGGTCTTTTGGGTGATGTGCATTAAAAACGCTTTCTTAAGGTTAAAAAAAATGTTGAAATACAAATTTTAGGGTCTTTTGGGTGATGTGCATTAAAAACGCTTTCTTAAGGTTTAAAAAAATGTTGAAATACAAATTTTAGGGTCTTTTGGGTGATGTGCATTAGAAACGCTTTCTTAAGGTTTAAAACAAAATGTTGAAATACAAATTTTAGGATATTTTGGTTAATGTGCATTAGAAACGCTTTCTTGGGACTCGTCATTTGGCTACGATAGCGATACGGACTTTCGTAAAATAAAAATTGTTGGGCATCATCGATACGACACTTTGACATACCTCTATGAATTTTTTCAAATTTTTTTCACAAATTTTTATTGTTATTCGGAGAGTCAAAAAAAGTGGAACTGGCAAACTTTGGGTCCGTGCGTGAAGGGTTGACTCCGAAGTGAATCCTAAGATCGAACTCATGATTTAAACTCACGACGGTCAATCATAGTAAAATCTTAAATGTTTTCCTGGAAGGAGCGATTCGTTTTAATCACGTCACGTTGAATTTGTCGCTCGGACGCGAGGAACTTTCCGGCGTTTGCTCAAACAAGGATGAATGGAGGGCTCGAAAACTCTTCGGTCCCCACAATGGATAGTAATAATTCTCAACAAATACAATATCCCATATCAGCTCTCGGAAGTTTCAAGATGTAAGTGGATCTTCACGTGAGTTTCCACACGAGAAAAAAAAACCCTCCGTCCATTGTACGCCAATTGAGTCTCGTTTAGGCCAGGGGTTGGCCTCCAAATTGATTTAAATTGGCCGAGCAGTGTCGGGCCCTCTCGACTCCGTGAAAGGGAGACCAAAAAATGCGACGACCCACTCGATAAAAAAAAATGAAAAAAATCCTTAAGGGGATGTATTTTCTTGAATTCTTATGGCTGTTAGTACCGATATCGTCAGCCTTCATCTTTCCACGATACGGGAGCATTTTACTCGACGGAATCTGACCTGTCGCGCGGCTGGCCTACGTGCATCTCGACTCTGACTCGAACGGGGTCTCTCGCACCCTATTGAGAAAAAAAACGTTCGAAACATTTTTACACAAGAATTTTTTGGTTACCGGTAGAGCCATTAGGGCACCCGTATGAGCTCAGCTGCGAATCGTCACTCCGGCCGAGTACACGCGAGTATTAGGTATATCGTTGTCACCTATCGTACGTGAGATCTTTCGAACGATTTATTGTATTTCTTTTTTTTTTTTTAAGTCCATTCGAGCGTACACGAACTCCGCCGAGGGAGGTCTTCGCCGTGAGCGCGGAATACCGATATAGGCAAGCGTAATGGAAATAAAGAAATTATTTAGAAATCATTTTCCGAATCGATTGTTTGTAAAGCAATTGGATGGAATTCGATTAGATTCCGTTCACCCCGAAAAAAAATTTATTTGACGGCCACCGTTTATTAAGATTGAGTAAACTATTTATTTGATTTAAATAAATATTTGTTTAAATCAGATAAATATTTTACTTAATCTTAAAAAAAATACCATGAATTATCCAAAAAAGCTTAATGTACATAGTTACTGAAAATACTGTCAATGTTTTATTCAGCCACTATACAGGATCTGTTTACTCGTCAAGTTAACTCGTCGCCTACGGCCGGACAAGTATTTTTAAATTTTATTTAAAATTGTTATTTAAAAATTTTGAATGCACTTGGCAATGCATGTGAAGTGCTGTTTGAATATTTGTCTACTTTTTGCAAAGTAGGAACAACTGTGTATATTAAGCTTTTTTGGATAATTTATGGTATTAAAAAAAAATGTTTAGGATCTTAATAAACGGTGGCCGTCAGATAAATATTTTTCTGGGTGTTACGGTCGAATTTTAAGACGTTAGTTTCAAGTCAAGATCGCTCGTAAGGTCGAACTTAAAAGGTAAGTTTGATCTTAAATTCGAATTTGTGTTCGAACTTAATATCGAACTTAAGATGAGACTTAAGGATGAAATCGAGTTCGAACTTAAGGTAAAGTTCAAACGTCTTAAAATTCGATCCTTAAACAATTAAATTTTTTTATAGTACATTATTTTTATTGTTAAAAATCATGAATTAAAAAAAAAATTGCAAAGTGTACCGATTTTTTTTCTGTGCGTTTATAATTTCAGGTCTCATATAATTCATAATTTCATTAAAGAGTTCTGATACTTCCGTCGTACGTCCTTTCGGGCACGCGACTGTCCAGTCGTATTTCACTCGCAGTCGGTCTGCTCCGCCGAAAGGGTTGAGCCGATGTAACCGGTAATTCTAACGGCTATTATGCGCTCACAGTGAAATTAAATCGTTTATCTGGCCCGCTCGGCGTCGCTCCCTCGACCTTCTCTCGGAAGTTCGCCGCTCGGGGCCCCCCGCGGCGAAGATCCTCCGGGATCGTACCACTGGCACGCGCGAATCGTATAAATTTTGGAATTTTTTTTATTTCGCATTAAAAGACCCCTGACACTGGTCAAACTGGGCAATGCATATGTTTGATAATATAATGGCCAGAGGACAGTGGCGATTCAATCAAGACTCAGCTGCTTCCATTCCAATTTTCAAGTTGAAATTTAAGTGTGAACTTAAAGTTTAAACTTAAGTATGAACTTGAAGGTTAAACTTAAGTATGAACTTGACGACTAAACTTAAGTATGAACTTGAAGATTAAACTTAAATATGAACTTGAAGATTAAACTTAAATAAGAACTTGAAGTTTAAACTTAAGTATGAACTTGAAGACTAAACTTAAATATGAACTTGACGACTAAACTTAAATATGAACTTGAAGATTAAACTTAAATATGAACTTGAAGTTTAAACTTAAGTATAAATTTGAAGACTAAATTTAAATATGTACTTAAAGTTTAAACTTAAGTTTGAGCTAGGTAGTTGATTCATGCTTGAACTTCAATTATGGTCTTGAAAGTTTATTTTTACTTGAAATTTAAGTTCGATCTCGAGTTCGTACCGACGAGTGTAAATTCAACCCTTGCACGCGAGTAGAGTGTCCTTCCGATTTGTAAGTCGGTGACATTACCGTGAAACCCGTAACCCGAGATCGCTCCGGCGTTTTTCCGAGGGGGTTATCAACAAATGTGTTCAAACATATAGGGTGTCGTTCGGACCGGTGGCGAGTTTTGAGGGGCTCGTATTAGTGGGTACATATATCTACCTATATAGGCTTTGGCGCAGTGTGTATACTATTATAGTTAGCCCTAGGCCCTTGTGTCAATAATCCACCCTGTAATCCTTTCAGCCCCGGGCTCTCACTCTCTTCATCCATCCCTTTATACAACCCTCTCGTTGATGCGCTTATAACCGTTGAAAATTGATTCACCAAACGACTCTTTAATTTCGTCGAATCAACACCAGACTTTGACTCGTCCGAGACATTATCATTTTTTTTTCGCAAAAAAAGTCTTATTTAATCTTAAATATAATTTTTTTTCTGGGCTTTAAAAGAATTAAAATTCATAGAAAAATAAAAAATGATTTTTACTTTCTGGAAAAAAAAACTTATAACCGTTGAAAATTGATTCACCAAGCGACTCCTTAATTTCGTCGAATCAACACCAGACTTTGACTCGTCCGAGACATTATTATTTTTTTCGCAAAAAAAAAGTCTTATTTAATCTTAAATATATTTTTTTCTGGGCTTTAAAAAAATAAAAATTGATAGATAAAGAATAAAGAATTTTTAATTTCTGGACTGAAAAAAACTTATAACCGTAAAAATTGATTCACCAAACGACTCTTTAATTTCGTCGAATCAACACCAGACTTTGACTCGTCCAAGACATTATCATTTTTTTCGCAAAAAAAAGTAATATTTAATCTTAAATATAATTTTTTTTCTGGGCTTTAAAAGAATTTAAATTAATAGATAAAAAAAAAGAATTTTGAATTTCTGGACTAAAAAAACTTCTAACCGTTAAAAATTGATTCATCAAACGACTCTTATTTTCGTCGAATCAACACCAAACGTGAGGACTCAATTTTTTTCTCTTTCGACAAAAGAAAGCAATATTTCACCTTAAATAGAATAATTTTTTTTCTCGCCATTAAAATAACTAAACTTAATAGAAACAGGGAAAAAGGGTTTTTAATTTATGGCCTAGAGCCGAGAAAACTGTTTACCACAAAAGAAAAAAAAATCAATAAATCGCAAAGATATCGATCAGCGAGTGTAAAAATTGTTCCCAAAGCTTCGTCGCACGATGCGCGCTCACGCCTCGCCGTGACCGCGGTGCATCCCTTGTTCGAGTCCCTGTCCTCTCCGAGGGGTGGCCGTGCTCGAGCACCGGAGTCATATTCGCCTAGCCGATAAACGATAAGATCCCGAGACTGCGCTGTGTCTCGCTGGCGAACGTTTTAATGAATGTGGGAGACCCGGGGGGCGAAAATAGGCGATAAGGGAAACGCATAATGCAGGTACTGGGCGTGTGAACCGAACCGGAAAACTACCAACGCAATCACTCGATTCGATATTTTTTTATATACTAATTTCTACGATTAATTAATTAGAGAAGGGACGGGACTAAAATTTTACTGTGGGATTTTTGGGTCGAGGGCTGTGGGGACTTTGACTAAGGAACGGTTCAGGGCTCAGTTCTGAATTCCAAGCTAGTCAGTTTTAAAAAAGAAATCACTCGGTTCAATTTTTA
>JAPYZC010003260.1:0-13387 GCA_030522665.1 Ichneumoninae sp. A BG-2022a | reverse complement strand
AAAAATTTAAAAATTTAAAAATTTAAAAATTTAAAAATTTAAAAATTTAAAAATTTAAAAATTTAAAAATTTAAAAATTTAAAAATTTAAAAATTTACAGGTAATAATCAAGATTGGTGCGGCTGGATTTAATTACTGCGCAGAATTCGTCGGTGCAGAGCATATCTTCTAGTTCAAAGGCCTTGCTCCTCGTTGTCGCGATTATAAAAAAAACTGCGAAGCCTTTCCAGAACATAGTTATTGCAAATTGTATTACTCGAGTAAAATTGAATAGGAAACCGTGACTTGCGAAGTTGAAGCCTCGACTGGATTAACGATCGACCCTGCGCAACGCGATTATCTCCGATGATAGATAAGCTTATCGCCGCTGTATCGAACAAAACGATGCAACGATTGAGTGTCGGCTCGATGTACACTGCAATTCATATCTACAAATTGTATAAATTCGCAAAGTTTATTTCGCAAAGAAAAGAAGAACTTTCTTATTGCCTAATACAATACAAATTTCAACACCCATTGAGCTTGGGATTGCTTCAACGCTAAATAGTTAAGATTACTCCAATACAAGGAGCGCATCTCTCCGCTCTCGTTATAATATAAAAAGTGCAACGGACGCCGAGCTCGGCATCTCTTCGACTCTAAAAAAAAAATAATAATTCAGAGCTTTCCAAGATTCGTACTATTATTGATACTTCTGCCAAACGACGGTCTTATTGTTAGCCGGCAAGTCCGTTATTTCGACGAGTCGAATTTTACTGTCGTTTGCCAATTTCTCAATTTCACAGACGTCATTACTAATTTCAATGCCCGCTATAATAAAAAATTGCAACAGGCCTTGAACTTGATATCGCCTCGACGGTAAAAAAAAATATTCAGATCTCTCCAAGATTCGTACTATTGATACTTTTGCCAAACGACGGTCTTATTGTTAGCCGGCAAGTCCATTATCTCGACGTGTCGAATTTTACAGTCGTTTGCCAATTTCTCAATTTCACGGACGTCATTACTAATTTCAATGCCCGCTATAATACAAAATTGCAACGGGCTCAAAATTGATATCGCTTCGACCGTAAAAAAAAAAAAAATCAGATCTCTCCAAGATTCGTACTATTGATACTTTTGCCAAACGACGGTCTTATTGTTAGCCGGCATGTCCGTTATCTCGACGAGTCGAATTTTATTCTCGTTCGCCAATTTCTCGATGTCGCGGACGTCGCGTATTCCCCACTCGGGATTCTGCGACCTGAGAGACTCGTCGAATCGGACGTTGCTCTCGGGGGTGATTTTTCCGTCGATCGCGTAAGCTCCGTAGGTGAACAAAAATCCATCGTTCTTCAGCAACGCCCCGGCGGCCTCGAAGAGACCGACGGTGCATCGGTACGGCGATATGTGTATCATGTTCGCGCAGTACATGTAGTCGAAGGTCTTTTCCTCGAACGAACCACCGGCCCACGTTTTCCAATCAGTAGAAGCGTCGATCTGAACGGGTTCGCGAACGTTGCTGAGGCCCTGAGTGTGAGCCGCTATGCTCTCCAACAGTCGGCTCTCGTACTCCGAAGGGTAGAAGGTCACTTGAGGAAAGTGCGGCGCAAAGTGCGCCGTGTGCTGACCGGAACCGGAAGCGATCTCGAGAAGGGTCTGATCGGAGCCACGACGAATGTGCTTCTTCAGCACCGAGAGTATCGGCTCCTTGTTGCGGTCCGCCGCTGGATATATCAGCTTCTTCGCTGCCATCGTACTCGTTCTGAAATAACAATTTTATTAGCTCATTACAGGAATTTACAATTTTTATAATATTCAATTAAAATTTTTGTAATTGAATAAAATTATATAAATACATGTAAATTTTGTAAATGAAAGAGTTTCATAAATCTAATGTTGAAAGACAAAAGGGCGTGTCACCCGTCTTGAAGCGTACACTGTGAATCACTGAAAACACATGTTGCAACGCACATGTGTTTGAAATTTCGGAAACAATTTATGAAAAAAAAACTTTAAATACCGTTCATTAATTTTCAAACGCAATTTTCTTAATGTACGGGTTAAGCCCTTCTGTCTCTTAGCAGTAGATGAGTCAATGTTCCTCTTGCTGATAAAATTAGCGGGCTCACCTGTGAGTCGCGGCGCTGTGGATAATATTCATAATCCGGTCCCCGTCGCCCCTGCGAGAAAATCCTCGATCGGGATAGACTTAAACCGCCTGAAAAAGGTTCAACACGCGCATTTTCGTTAATCAAAGAGAAAAAAACTTAATTATCGTGAGAAATGCGTTTATTTACATCGAACTATAAATTATTGAATGATAATGTTTCTTTACACAGAGCTTTTATACAACTATCGATACGAGTATTGCGATAGATTATTAATCTTTTATAATTTGTTGTCTATTAAGTTTCTAATCGACGTCTCTCGTCGATATTTTTAACTGGACTCGCTGGACTCGCGAGCTCGCCCACGAGACTTTTTGTCAACGCTCTTCTTCGATTTAGCGCTACCGGGAAGATAAACTGAGTGTCCGGTTTTCTTGAGATGATCGAAGAGCTTGTTTTTACTGGTAAACTCGGACTTGCAAGTTACGCAAAAGTGCTCCGTGTCGGGTACGCTCGGTACTTTCGAGTCCCTCTTATTGCCCCGTTGAGCCTTTGCTTTTCCCTCGACTATTTGCTGTTTTTGCGCTTTGCGCAACTCCTTCGCTTTTTTTCCTTTCGTTTTTCCCGCCACGGGCGTAGCTTCCGTCTCGACAGATTCCGCCCTTTCGCCGTTCGGCACCACTTCCGGTTCCTTCACCGACGATTCTTCGACTTCCGGTTCGTCCTTCCGCCTCGACTCGTCGGCGTTGCGCCTCTTTCTCCTCTGCTTCTTCGACAGTCCCACATCGACATCGAAACTCTCGTCATCGTCCTCGATGTCCGCCTCGATTTTTCGTACGACCTTGCCCTTCTTCTTCTTCTTCCTCGCGACGCTGGCGAACGGCTCGTCCTCCTCGTCAGAGTAGAGCTCACCCGGCGAGGTCTCCACCTCATCGTCCTCGTCGGATTTCTTCGTAGAGCCCTGAGGAAAAATAAAACCGCCCTCCGTCGGTGCGTTAACCGTCCCAACTTTAATCTCAGCATCGTTTTTTCTACTTCCGTTCGCCGTCTCTTCCCCGGAATCCTCGTCCGAACCGGAATTCAATTCATCGTCAGAAACCTCCCCGTCCTCATCTTCGACCTTCGAAGTCTCGCTCGGGACCGGATTGAGGAGGAAATCGGGCATTTCCGGTCCAGTAGCGAGTCTCGAGTTTCCGGATTTGGCCGTTTCGCCGCGAGATGGCGTTGCTTCGTCCTCGCCGCTCTCGAGCTCCTCCTCGTCTTCTCCCACGGCGGTTCTCGTGGCCGAAACATTGTCCCTGTGCTTCTTGGAGCTCTCGTGACTCCCGAAAGCCTTCAGAGTCTTGAACATCTTGTCGCAAGGCTCGCAGTACAACGCCTCGGAATCCTTCGCTTCGGTCGCCTGTTTCGAGTTTCCGGGTTTGGCCGTTTCACCGCGAGATGGCGCTGCTTCGTCCTCGCCGCTCTCAGGCTCCTCCTCGTCCTCGACCATCGCCGTTCTCATGGACGAAACGTTCTCCCTGTGCTTCTTGGAGTTCTCGTGGTTGCTGAAAGCCTTCTGCGTCTTGAATATCTTGTTGCAGGCCACGCAGTACAGCGCGTTGGAATCCTCCGCTCTATCCTCGCCGTCCGTCTCGTCGCCGGACAACTCCTCGCCAAACTCCGCAGCCAGATGCGCCTCGATGTTCCTCAACTCGGACTCGACGTTCGAGCACTTCAACCAGTCGGAGACTCGGTGATCCTTCAGCTCCCTCTGCCGCTCCAGCAGCTGCTGACGCTGCCTCTCCTGCGCCTTCCTGGCGTTCTCCTTCGCACGCTCCGCCAGCTTCGCCGCGTGCGCCTGCACTCGCTTGTCCCGCTTTCGCACGAACGCCACGAGATTCCTGACCTGCTCGTTTCTCTCACGCTTCGCCTTGTCCCGGATTTTCTTGTTCTCCTTCTCGACGACACGGACGACCCGGCGATTCGGCGCCTCACGGATGTCGTACGGGTCGAGCCACGCGAACGAGCGCTTCGTCGAGTAACTCTGCCAGTACGCGTAGAAGTTGTGGACGACCTCCTCGTAGGAACTTTTCGAGTCCCCGAAGCTCGGCGTCTCCTCGTCCGAGTCACCGTCCTTGGAGAATTCCGCGTCCTCCGCCGCGAGCGTCTCGAAGACTCTCCGGTAGACGGAGTAGAAACTCTTGTCGTCGTCGCCGTAGCCCTTGAAACAGCCCGTTGAGAAATACTGGAAGAGGTCTATCGAGTCGTCCTTGTAGTCGTCGCCTATTCCGCCCTTCAGAATCGCCTCCCTGTGATTGTCGTACCACGCTCTCTCGTGCGCGTCGCTCAGCACCTCCCACGCCTGCTGGATTATCTGAAACTGCTCCTTCGCCTCCGCAGCGCTCTCCGGATTCTTGTCCGGGTGCCACTTCAGCGCCAGCCTTCTGTAAGCCTTCTTCAGCTCCTCGTCGCCCACGTCTCGGCTCACTCCCAGCACCTCGTAGTGACACTTCATTCTTGTGCTATATTTTTTTTTTATTAATTATTTATTAATTTTTTTTACTTATTGATTAATTTTTTTATTTATATATTATTTTTTTACTTATGTATTATTTTTTTGAATTTATTTATTGTTTTTTTTATTTTTACTTATTTTTTTATAAAAAATTTTTTAACATAGCGACCGTCAAGCTACGACGGGCGGAATTTTTTGTGGATCAGAGTCGGTAGGCGAGAGTTTCGATTGGAGAGATTTGGGCCGAGCATGATGAGGTTCGACCGTCGAATGGGATAAAAAACCGGCACGGATTTTTTTTTTTATGGGATTTATTGGCACGAGTTTTGTAGACTTAGGTTAGCCTCGGAATTTTTTTTCGTGACCGACGAGTACGAAGCGACCGACAGTGATTGGTCGGGCGACATTCGTACGATGAAAATTTGCGGAGGAGCTTTTTGTAACGATTGAGTAAGATTTTTTTTTGTTGTGTCTTACCAACGATTTAAGCCAGCTTGCACGAGATTAGACGAGCTTGCGATATCTTTTTTTTTTTTCTTAGAGTTTATTGGCTGTGAGGAGGAGCTGGAAGCGTTCGAGACTCTCGTTGCGGCGGGGCGCGAGAGGCGCACATGCGCGAGATGCGCGCGCAGCGCGACGCGATTCGTTGTCGAAATTTGTGACCGCCAATCGGTGCGCTTCGTTGCGGATCGGAACAAAGAGCGAAATACGAACTTTTGCAGTGAAATTAAAGTACTTTTATTGTAAAATTAATGTGAATTATGTTAAAGATAAAATATTTCTAAAGTTTTCAATATACGGTACATTCATTTTTCATCACAATTCTAAATTTAATCTACAATTGATGAAAAATCAATATGCTTTTTCATTTTAATTCAATTATTAAGAATAACGTAGTAATATTTTTAATATATATGGAACATTAATTTTCCATCAAAAGTCAGCCTGCAATTTAATCTACCAGTTTGTGCGTAGCAACTTCCGTTGTATTAAATTTCATACGAATTTTGTTTTACAGCGCGCCTTGAAAATCGCGCGCATGCCCGACGGCGCGTCGGCGCTGCGCGGCGGCGCGCTCGACGCGCAAAAAACACACACAGAGTTCGCGGACGTGGGAACAGCTGATCGCCCAACTAGATTTCAAGATGGCTTTTGGATCGAGAGCGTAGCCGAGAACACCGACCGTTTATCGGCCCAATTTTTGCCACTCCCCGTCGCGTCGAAACATTTGCCATCGTCGATCTCCGGTGACACGTGGTAATTAACTCTATCGTTAACTCTCCGCGACTCCCACGTTGTTGCACAATCTCCTCAAGTAAAAGTCCATGTACACAAAACGAGACAGCGCATTCGCTATCTTTCTTTTTTTTTCACCGAGTTTACGTCTGTCAGTGACGTATCTTACGAACGCGATGTAGCAGACGCTTTTCCTAAAATTCGTAGTCCCGTGTCTTGTACGTGTTTCACTTTTTTTTTAAGTTTCTATTTTGCACGTCCATTCGATCGAAGTTTCAGCACTCTCGTTCGCTGCGTCGTAATAAAGTTCGTCCCGACGAGCGTATCAATATTTTTCCCAGTCCGCGGCAGCCACGTTCGCTGTATGGCTATCGATATATATATATAATAAATATATATATATAATGTATATGTGTGCGATATAGAACTACGTCACGAAGTTCTGACAATCAACATGTTTTTTTTTACAACAATTTTTAATGTAATTATATTTGATTTTTTTTTTGCTATTTTAATGTCCGCAGGTTGAAGGAAAATGACGGCTGGCCCGAGTTTGGTAGTGCCGATTGTCCTCTGGGGCAGAATAGCTCCAACTCACTGCATATCCTGCGTCTACCTCTCGAGAGATCAGAAGACACTCGTGACAGGATGCTACGACGGGCAGATATGCCTTTGGCAGGTGGATCCGGAAACCCTGAAGGTAAGCTACGAGCAACGGTAATTGAGTAATTTATTTATTTATTTATTTATCAATGGGATAAACCCTTTTACAAAATATCGAATATAGCCTGTTTGATATAACGACAATAATGTGTGAATTAGATCATTACCATTAAGAAACATTTCTGGTTTCGCTGGTGCACTGCACGGTACAAATAGCATATCACATCTAAATCACATAATGGATCACACAAGTAGTATGGTTTTTGGCTGAAAAAAAAATTGGTCTACGTAAACTAATAAAATCAATTTATTTTTATTTATTTATTGATCTACAATGAGATATTCCTTCCTCCCTGTTTAGCCGAGCTCGGTCGGTAATGAAAACTAATCAATTTTTAAATAGTGCAGATGATCTATGGTTCAAAAGCAATTCTTACAGCGTAAGAATTTGTTTGTACCATCCAGGGTTAGAGTCCTTGAAAACATATATCGACAATTGTACAATAAATTTACAATAGAAAAAGTTGTTTCTTTGTGTCCATAAATTAGCCAATTGTTCTATTTAATAATTTATCAGTTATATACTTTATAATTGTAGAAGCCGTTTTCTTATTCATCAGAATAAACAAGTGTAAATAAATAAATAATAATTTGTTGTTACAGATGACCCCGAGATGTCTGCTGGTTGGCCACACCGCGCCGATAATGTGTCTGAGCAGAGCGAGCGTCGTGATGGAGCAAAATTACATTGTGAGCAGCAGCGAGAGCGGCGAGATGTGCACCTGGGACTTGGTGGACGGGAAGTGCCGAGAGGCCGTTAAACTGAACAATATTCACACCCAGATGCTGCCTTACGTCTCGGCTGGAGGCGAAGACGTTAGACTATTTTGTTCAGGGTATGAAAATCATCTACCACATTACTGCACTACCATATAAATATAAAAAATATATTTGTAATTTTCTTTTCAACATATTTTTTTTTTGTAATGCCGCACTTCTCGTAGCGACGTGGTCTCAATTAACGGCCTTTATTAAATGAAATCGATATAGTCGAGCAGTTATTAATTCAAAAGAAATCTTTATTTGAGAGCTCGGACCGAACACGTCCGCTCCCTTTCAAACTCAATCTAACGACCGTAACTTTTATTAATATACACAGTAACACTTTATTAATATACAGAGCAACATAACTTTAATCGAATCTGCCGCAGAAATATACACAATTTTGTTCGAAAAATATATTTTTTATCTTAAAAAAATAATAATTTTCAATACTTTTTCGACAAATATAAAAAAAATGTCGAAAAATATTTCCGTTCGTTTTCCTCACTCTTTTATTTTTATTTTTTATTCCAGTTACTATCCAGAGGTTCTCGTGATGGACCCCTTCAGTCTCGAAGTATTGTTCACTCTGAGCTCGCGAGTTAATCCCGATTGGATCAGCGCGCTGCACGTACTCAGGCCGGCCAAACGGAAAGGTCGGTTCTACGTGCACACAAGTTAGTTACACTTCATCGCACCTACGCTTTCTACCTTTACCTCTTCTTACTTTTTATTTTTACCTGGTCCCAGTTATTTGTTTCTTTTTTATATCAATTTCTTTCAATTCAAAAAATTATTAATGTATCGTTTGTCAAACGCCTCTGTACATTGGGAACGCGATTTGTTTTACTGTCGCGGTTCGGTCCGACGATATTTTATGTGGGAAGCTTGAAAAAAAAAAAAAAAAAAAATAAATAATTGCTTACCTTCCGCCGCGATACGCTGCGGGCAATTCGAAACTGAAACTCTGCGGCCTTTCAACACTAACTGCCTGCGATGTTCGGGAAGTGATTCTGGCGAAAAAAAAAAATTGTTATTACATAAATTTTAATCCGGAGTTTAATGTAAATTACAAATTTTACAGCATGACACATCGAAAAGCGGGATGGTAGAGAGTCGATATTTTCCGGCAATCACCGGCTTTGATTCTCAATTTTTTATACATCACGTATCAAATTCCGAAAAAAAAATCACTAACACCCGCGATAATTTTTATTTGGCACCCTTTTTATATATTCACTAATATTCTCTTCATTTTATCTTATTAACATCCGACTAAATAAACACATCCTCTCAGCCACTCATTTTTACACCCCGCACATTACTCTCGCGAGCAATTGCTAAATTGCCGACGTAAGTATGAGAAAAAAAAAAAAAAACCACAACACACGAACACACAAAGCAAACACAGCTGCTATGTACGAAGCAGGATGAGTATCTCGTTGTTTCTCTGAGTAAGAAGTTTTAATGGTGGTTTGGCTGTACGAAAGAACGCGCATGGATTATTTCCATAATTGAAGTGCGTTTTTATTATGTTTTTGCGAATTATGTATAGAGTGATGTCCATTAAGAGTTGATGTAACTGTCGTGCATCCTTAGATAACATTCATCGTCGCTGTCCGATCGAAACTTTGCTACTTCATTGTCTCATGTATTTTTGTAACGCTAATTCGATCCATTACCAAATATCGACTCGATCAAAAAACTGTAATTTTTTTCGTCTTTTTTTTCTTCAAATCTCATCTAGATTTTACACCCTCACGAATTCATCACATACACTGACACACGACACACTCTAATGAGATGAATGGTATGCTCGGAGTAATTTTCTCCTAACAATCACGCGTGGATCATCTAATTATCGGATCTGCATGGGGTGTAAAAAAAAAAATGCTGTAAATATTGGGTGTATGAAAAATTGCGTGTGGCATGAATTTTTTTTCTCAGTGGTAAAAACGGTGGGGATTAAAAATTTTCTTCTTTACAACGTTTTCGACACTAACCTAGAATAGAATTTTAGTGGGATGAATTATTTATTTATTTTTTTTTGTAAAATAAATTAAAAGAACAGAATGCTCTTTAACTTGAAAGCTTTGAATGTAAATCTCTGAAAGAAAAGAGATTTTTATACGTCGCAACAACTAATTCGAATTTTTTAAAGATGACGTGGTGCTCGCATTGACGACGACCGGAACCGTGAAGGTTTGGACACTGCTGGGTCACGAGAATCGCAACAGCGAGCCTCTGTACGAACACGAGAGCAAGCAGATAAGATGCCTGAACGCACTGGCGTTGACCTGCTGCCCGTACAATCAGCGCACTGTGCTCATCGTTTGCTCCAAATATTGGCAGGTATAACAAAAAATTTCTCGTGTTGAAGTCAATGAAATTCAACTTTTCTTTGCTTTTTTGCTTTCTCATAGAGGAAGCTACAAAATTGAAATTGTTGAAATTTCTCATACAGGAAGTAATGTTCAAATACTTTTCTTCTTTTTTTTCTTAGATATTCGACGCTGGAGACTTTTCGGTTCTTTGCTCGGTGACGGCGCCGCCGAGCGAGAGATGGATGGCCGGTGATTTTCTGGCTGCGGATCGGGTGATCCTCTGGAGCGACGAGGGACACGGCTATCTCTACAAATTACCAGCAAAGTACGTTTCGATCAATCGATCTTTACGCTTAAATCCTCGATTTTTAACGCGTGCGATTCGAAATTACGGAATCTCCGAAATTTGTGCACAAAAAAAAAGAAAAATTCTTCAAGTCGGGCTGGATTGATCGATCGATAATTTTTTACATTATTTCTATTTTTTATTTCTTTATTTTTCCGTCTACAAAACGAGATATCGACGCTACTTATTGATTTCTTTATTTCTTCATTGATTATAGGGTTCTGGTACACATCGAAAGGTAGATTCATGCACGTAATGACTACACTGAAATACAAATATATATATTTATTTATATATCTATATATATAAAGAAAACTATTAACGCACTCGTTTAGTACGATATAGTTGGGTTTTGGTAGAAAGCTCTAATTTCTAATAACATACTATTTATTTATTTAACTAAGAGGGATTTTGCACTAGCCTCAATATTTTTATTACGATCTTAACATTGCCGAGCGATTGTTTATATTAACTGTTCATGAATTTTTTTATTATTATAAAAAAACATTCTTGTTTTCTCTAACGCGCAATCGGGTATCGCAACATTATCTCGGAGACACCGCTGCTCGGTAGTAGAACACCCGCTCGCAATGCACAATTACATTTTTATTTATCCTAAGATCCGTAACAATCGTTCCCGTTGCATATTCATTATTTTTTTTTCATTGCTGTCTGGGATTTTTAAACCACACGAAAAAAAAATCCTGGATTAGTGCGGAAACATAAAAATCATGCGAGACGTGTATACTTTAACTTAACGAGTAGATCGCGTTACTGAAAGACGAAAAATGTAAACTATTTTTTTTTTACAATATTCTTGACAAGAGCTCGACCGCCTTTCAGTGACGCGATATATTTACATGAATTCTCTCCTTTCGATACCATTAGAAAAAAAAAATCATAACTCGATAGTTTAACGCATTTGTATGTTTTCAATTTTTACATTTTTTAACAACATTCCTGGCAAGAGCTCGTGCGCCTTTCAGTGACGCAATATATTTACATGAATCCTCTCCTCTCGACATCATTAGAAAAAAAAATCATAAATCAATAGTTTAACGCATTTGTCTGTTTTTAATTTTTTTTAACAACATTCCTGGCAAGAGCTCGTGCGCCTTTCAGTGACGCGATATATTTGCTTTTGAATAATTTCTCTCCTCTCGATATCACTAGAAAACAAGAAGAAAAAATCATAACTCAATAGTTTAACGCATTTGTCTGTTTTTAATTTTTTTTAACGGTGATGTGCCTATCCACATAACATTACTTCTACCACAATCTACGGGGGACATGGTCTGTTCTAGCAAGCTGAAGGGCAAGGCTCTCAGCAGGTAATCCCAATAATTACCATTTACTCATTTATCTTCTCTGTATTTTCCGTTTCTCTCTATCTGTCTCTCTGTCTATCACGTAATTCCTATTCACCTTTCGTTTTGTCGTGCCAACGATTCCTCTTCACACTTTCCACTCTCTGGGGTTGATCATGGAACGGTGTA
The DNA here is from genome assembly GCA_030522665.1 of Ichneumoninae sp. A BG-2022a. NCBI lineage: Eukaryota > Metazoa > Arthropoda > Insecta > Hymenoptera > Ichneumonidae > Ichneumoninae sp. A BG-2022a. The sequence goes on along the minus strand of JAPYZC010003260.1, from coordinate 1,913 downwards.
AAATAGACTTAAAAAAAAAGAAACCTGCCAACGTGCGATAGTAATTATCACGTGTCATTTGTCATCGAATAACTCACGAAACAATTTACCTACTTTTGTAACTGACTAATATGTATCGATGTTTTTTCCAAAGATATTTTTATATTTACTGCATCAGCACGGCACCGCTTCGGCGTTTTCTTACGTTTCTCGTTGCTTTGAAATTGCTTCGCACGCAGCTTCCGACACGACACGATGTTGCAAAAAATAAAATGTATTAAAGGTAAAACCGCAGAATTTGATAAGAGAATATTTGGGGGAAAAACTAAGGTCAGGATAAAAAGTCTTCTACTATTCTTCTATGTCTTTAACTGTTAATTTTTTTTTCTTTACGCGATTGCGCAGGCTTCTTGTGTGTATTCAGTATTAACGAAGTTTGAAGGCGTTCGCTAATTCCGGTGTTTTTCTCGATGCCGAGAAAACATTAACAGTAAAAAAAAGTAAAACATACCCAGCTTTGATATTAGAAAACATTTCACGCACATTTTTTTATACTTAGTCTAGATCGGACGCTGTTCTTCCGTTAATAGTGAAAAAAAATTAAAAATGCCTGAAATATCGAGACTCACGCGAGGTGAGATATTTAATGGAGTTTAAACGAGCTGTTCTTTCTGTACGGTTCGTACAGTAGTGTGGCGGATAACACGAGCTTTCACACACCGTCGGCCGAGTGCGATCAGCCGTACTTGTACTGTACACTTACTCAACCTGGCGACAAGGTAAATAAACAAATTTTTTTTATTATTCGATCGATCACGCAAGACGGTACGAAATCGTATGATGGAAAAATCATATGATGGAAAAATCATATGATGGAAAAATCATATGATGGAAAAATCATATGATGGAAAAATCATATGATGGAAAAATCATATGATGGAAAAATCGTATGATGGAAAAATCGTATGATGGAAAAATTGTATGATGGAAATTGACTCATTGTTTGTTTTCAGCCACTTTCCTGTCCACCGGCGATGAGATTGGTGACGGTCCAGCGTCAGAATAAAACCCTCAAGTACTTGTTGCGCGGCGACAGCGAGGGTGTGATAATGCTGTGGACAGTGCCGGAGATAACGCAGCAGCAGCTGGTGCAAATCGGTCAGGACGAGAAAGCATCCCATCCGGCGTTGCCACCGACGATAAAGACGAGTCTGACAGCGGCCTGGGAGGGCATGAGACCACCACCGGTCGGAATACTCGACCAGTTGGATTCCGGCGACGCTCACGGGATAAAACTAACGGCTTGCATATATCTGCCGCAACAGAGTCGTCTGGTCGTCGGTCGCGAGGACGGCAGCATCATTATCGTACCAGCCACGCAAACTGTTATGCTGCAGCTGTTGCATGGCAATCATCAACACTACGACGGTACGAGCAACGTTTCGTCTCTTCATCGTCATCGATAATTTTACATTACATCGTAGCTAGGAAAAATTTTCTTGCGTACTTCAAGCACTGCCCGGCTCTGATATTTTTTCATTCAAACAAACGTTTTTCAACTTTTTTGCTTCCTCATAGAGGAAGCTTTGTGTTGGTGAAAAAAAAAATTCGAGATTTTAATGAAAACGTGTTCAGAATGTTCGAAAGCATCGAAAAATCACATTTAGAAAAAAATGTCTGGATGGATGTGTGTGTGTGTGTCTGCCAGGCCTCCAAAATTCAATCGTCTATAACTCAAGAACGGTTTTAACAATCGGGTTGAAATTTGGCTCACATGTAGAGCAGTTGAGTGCCTCTGTTTGTTACAATTATGCACTAATTGAAACATTCGTTTTGATTTTATGAGATTTTGAAATTTTTTTAAAAAGTGTGTTCGCGCTCTAGCTTTCGCAAATTTTGAGATTCTGGGCTGAAACTTTCTACAGAAGTAGACC
>JAPYZC010003259.1:0-12428 GCA_030522665.1 Ichneumoninae sp. A BG-2022a | reverse complement strand
CCGGTAGTATGTTTTAACATAACAAACGCATAGCGCTGCTGTTTGCACAGCTTTTAGTATATGTAGACACAATATGATTGCACCGAAAGTTACAATGTTGGCGGAAGTGCCAGGATCAGTACGATATGCCACGTGATACGCCAGATGATATGGCCAATAAAATGGTTTTCATTCTAGTTTGGCATCTGAAACATTTGACGGAGGTAATTATTGTCTTTCTGTAGTTCATGTACACAACATAAAATACTCGCTTCTCGGGATCTAAATCGTCTACCATTGTTACTGTGGTTACTATGTCATCCATCGTTTCCTGGTGATATGGCCGAATATACGCAAATATTTATTTATGGAGCTGCAATTAAATCACGCATCGAAAATAACGAAAATTCTAAGTGAATTCCTTCAGTTTGATGTTTCCAGAGTTGGTTATGACAAAAATTTAAATTAATTAAACTCGTGTTTCAGTAACGCGACTTACTCTACACTGAAAGGGCAAGACGTCTCTAAAGAAGTTTCACTTCAATAATGTGACTTACTACTCTATGAAACCTGTGTTAACCGTTACGCATTGCGGGTTCCCAATAATGTGACTTACCCTACTGTGAAATCTGCGTTATGCGTTACGGATTTCCAATAATTCGATTTACTTTACTGTGAAATCCGTGTAACGCGTTACGGACTCCCAATAAACCGACTTACTCTACTATGGAATTCGCGTAACGCGTAATGCGTCACCAATGTGCCAGTAACGTGACTTATTGTACCCTAAAGAAAAGAAAAGAAGATTCACTTCAATATGCGTCACGTGTTACGTATTTCCAATAATTCGACTTACTCTACTGTGAAATCCCTATAATGCGTAACGCGTTACGGAGTCCCAACAATCTGGCTTAATTTACTGTGGAATTTCCGTAACGCGTTACGGGTGGAATCCCCGTAAAGCGTTACGGACGCCCAATAAACCGACTTACTCTACTGTGGAATCCGCGTAACGTGTAACGCGTAACAGGTAACGGGTAACGCGTTACCGATGTGCCTTAATTACTTTATCCTAAAAATGCCAAACGTTCTTAAAGAAGTTTCACTTCAATAATGTGATATAATCTATTATGAAATTTACGTAACGGCTTATCGCATTGCCAGTATATGAGTGTACTGTAAAATATGCGTTACGCGTTGCGTGTTTCCAATAATTCGACTTACTCTACTGTGAAATCCGTGTAACACGTAACGTGTTACGCCTTACGGACACCCAATAATCCGACTTACTCTACTGTGGAATCCCCGTAACGCGTTACGGACTCCCAATAATCCGACTTACTCTACTGTGGAATCTCCGTAACGCGTAAAGCGTTACGGACTCCCAATAATCCGACTTACTCTACTGTGTAATTCCCGTAACGCGTAACGCGACTTACTCTACCCTAAAAATGCAAAACGTCCTTAAAGAAGTTTCACTTCAAAAAATTGTGGCACTTCAAAAAATTCGTGCATTTAAACAATTTGTATGGCAAGCAATGTGTATAATAAAAATGTGAAACAACGCGTGTGAACATTTAAAACGTGAAAGATCTGTCGCGTGTGACTTAGAGTTTGTGCAGAAACGAATATGTTGGACCGACGCTGTGTTGAAAAGAATTGTATTGAAAAGACGGCCTGCCCTAATTATCTAATCGTTCTAACTTTTTTTTTCCTAACGTCCGCAGGGTCGAAGGTCTGTTCCATACATGACAGAGTCTAGCCATTTACATATATTCTCGAACGGAGTGCCATCGATGATGAAGTATTGGAGATCGGTATCGAAGAGGCCTGAAAGCGATATTCCGATTGGCTCGTACGACATCATAGTCCACATGACAGAGTAATAAACAATTTATTTATATATATCTTTATTGACATCCAATAATGCCACATTATTTGTCATATTTAATGACAAATCGTGAGTAATATATTTTTTTAATGTTTAAAAGAATTAACTCATATGCCGTTTTATAATCCTCAGCATATTACCGTGGCGCAGCGACGATACATGGGCAGCCTTCTTTTCGGCAGATCATAAATTGCTCTGTAAGAATTTCAGCATAACGTGTATAAAAACATGATTGAAAAAAAAAATCTATTTTTTTTGGTTCCTCATACAGGAAGCTGTTTTCATTTTTTTTAATTACTAGAATTCGTAAAAAAACGTCGAAAAACACGATTTTTCGCTAACGTCCCGATGTAAGCATGTATTTGAGTGTGTATCAGAATTGCATGATTTAAAACAACTATAACTGGGAAACGAGTTGAAATGTTGTACAGTAGTAGAGTGGATACATCTCTTTCCAGATAGACAAGCTCCACGAAACGGACGCAGTTGGAGCAATATTTGCGACATATACACCGCATATAGCAAATATCGCACTAACTGCGTCCGTTTCGTGGCGCATGTCTATCTAGGTTCATTCAGTAAAATTTTGATAATGATTGAAGACCGGTTTAAGATTTTACGGGAATTTGACATTTTTGAAAAATGTCTTCTGATGCTCAAGCTTTCGTAAATATTGAGTTATCGTCTAAAAAGTGCACACAAATATAATATGATTAAAGATTTTTTTATATTGAATTTGGCCAAAATCTATACTAGCGGTCAGATTTTAGGGAATTTTGATTAAAAAAAAATCATTACTAACAATCAGTCTGATTTCGATAAACGTAGAAAAATCAACTTAAAATGTTGCAATTTAATATAATAACACTGTGCAATGTTTGATATTCAATCTACCAAAAACGAATGTGACGGTTTAAATCTTATGATATTTTCAATTTTTTTTTTTCGAAAACCTTTTTTTTACGACTATCATGAATTTTCGGATTAAATATCACGCTGAGAGTAAAATGAGTTACCGATGTAATGAGCAGTTCAAAATAGTCAAAAAGAGCCTCCAAACGACGAATTATACAATTTTCAGTCAGCGAGTTTCAACAACAAATGTTGTTGAATATTTTGACATTTTGTAATTACATGAAAGAATAATAATTTGTGGTGGATAATAATTTGCCCATGGCTTTCGCATTTATTATCATTTTGTGGACAGCTTTCTCTGTGAGCAAGCCAAAAACCAATCAACGAACTTGTAATAAAACAGGAAGCCATTTGCAAATTACTTTACATCGTTTTTTCTAGCTGCAAGTACGAAGGAACCTCCTTGTAAATTGACGGATCAAATAGGGGGTTTTATATTCTACGACGATTTAAGTTTCTATGGAATACAGTTGGCCATTCAGCAAATGATCATCGTGTTAGTATAAAACGGTCCTATAATTTTCACCTGTTGTTCGAATGTTCATATTTTTATGTAACATGTCAAACAGACTCGTGGGAAGTGACAAGTCACCGGTACGACACGAATTTTATCGGATGACATGGACCAAGGAAATTTTGAATACCGTGTCGAATGCCCTGAAAAAGTACGGTAATTTTTATTTTTATTGTTTTCAGCCCGTAAACAAGTAAAAATTTAGAATAGTTTATTGGATAGAGGAGGCGACATTTTTTTTAGTCAGGCAAATACTTCGTCTCGACGTATGCTAAATGGCGTATTGAATTGTAACGTCGTACCAGAAATAGAAATTATAATCTCAAATGCTCGTGGCGAGTAAGGGCATTAGATTTGTTTTTTCTTTCACCATTTACTCGAGTAAAAATGTACGAAAGAATCTTACGCTACGGTTGTCGAAATTTGTTTACAGTTAGGTAAAGTCTTCGCCTTTGTGAATCTCAAATTGTTTCAGATTTTCCTATTTATTAATTTTAATTTTTTTGCTATATTATTATTATACTAAATACACATATATATGTATACAATTGCTTGCCTCATGTGATTCAAGGTATTTTAGATTTTTGTTTTGAATGTATTGTTTTAATAAACATTTTTTTGGGAGAGATAACAAATTTCAAGTACTTGGCGTACCATTTGTTACTTTTTTCGCATAAAGTATAATGTTATAACTACAGTAATGCGTCGGGGCATACCCCCGGGTTTTTCGCGCTCTTCCCGATGTAACAATATTGCAAAAACAGTCCTCAATCTCATTCCAGTACGCCATGCATGTCAGCACCGAAGCACCACTATAGACCTGGAGCCCCCGTAGAGCCGATTTTGGCGGGAGAGGTCTTGCCGCTTGAAAAACAATGCGAGTCGCACGGATACGCGCCGGGAGCTTGGACCTGCTGGGACACAGCAGTGGTTTGTTCAGCTTACTTCTGTTTTGTACACTTTTCTAAATTTTCAAAAACCACTCCATTAATTCGAGACAATGCAATTTACGAAAAAAATGCTCATCTTTGAGATCAAAGAAAAGCCCTTCGATGGTAAAATAGTAGTCTGTTTTTCGTTCTGAGATTCGTTCAATTAATAAACCCACGTTTTTCTATTAGGTTTTCAAACGATCGGACTGCCTCGTCTTATTCTGCTCCGATCAGCACTTTTGGGGTACATTCTGCTCTGAAGTGGCTGCGACGCTAGATGGTAGTTTTTGCAACGCGAAGAATACGAAGGTAGGTCGATCATTTAACCTTCCGAAGAAAATGAGGTTAACCCCAACATCGCAACTACTCTACCTCTCCCGAAGTATTTTTGTTCCTAATAGATTTACTTTCTCACGAATAACAATATGTAATGTTATGTTGATGCAGATATGCTTGGACGGAAAGTGCGTCGACAAGAAATGAGCGACTCTATTGATATAATTAGATATCGGATTATTTATAAAAATCCAAGTGACCGTCCACAGTGTATGGTATACTGTCCACGGAATAAACGTGGAATTTCGATCCTGTCCGTAATTATATAAGCTGCTTAAGGGGCTGCTGGACCTTCCTGTTTTACCGACGAAAATAGGCGATTTCTTAGTTTAGCCTATTCATCGTTACTATGCGACGCGTATGCTTCACATCTTGCAGGACTGTATTAATAACATAAACGATTCGGCGTGAACTCGAATTCCTGTCGAAATCTTCCGAAAAAGAGAGAAAATCGAATATCATAAACGGTCACAGGAACCAACATGGCCGCTAAAATGTTTACAGCATCTGTTCTGTTGGATATAAAAAATTCTAGATATTGTATACGTCAAAAGGGCGTGCATGCCGATTCTGTGAAGTTCTTAGTCTATCGACTTACTACGGGTGATCAGAGCCGATGAACACGGCACGAATGTAGTAAGTAATGAACGCACATTCGCAAACTACAATATTCGGTTTTCTTAATTCCTGGTAAGTTTTCAATCAAAATTCGACTGCACACCGAAGCGTTTATGTCAACATCATAATCCTGCATGATTTGACACATATGTGTAGCATATTAACAATGCTAAGTCGGAACTAAAAAATTGTCTAGGTCGCGTCGGAAAACAGGTAAAGCAAGGTAAAAAAGGAAAAAAGACAGCTCCTGCAGCCCCTTAAGGATCAAGGTAGTGTTTCGTCACGTTCAGCTTTTACTATATTAATTTGGCATACGCCTTAATCGTATTATAACGATGGTCCAGCTCGAGTATCACCTTTTATTACATTACGTAAAGCTATGTCCAGACAGACTCCGCTTTTCTCAATATCGATTGACCTTTCAAGAATCTTAGACAGCTGCTTCGAGCATCTTCCGCATAACCTGCCTTTTCCAGAACACTCCGACAGCCAAATTCTCTCCCCACTGACCACGCTTTCTCACGGACAAACCTACAAGAACCACCCTCTCCTAGGCTAGTTAGTCAGTAAGTTTCTGAAGTTCTGTATGACATCGTCACTCTGCCAGTTTATACTTTAATAAAAGGTTTGACCAGTTCACCAAGTGTAAACGGAGTCTTTCCTTCCAAAAACCGCGTTCTTTAACCGAGTTAAAGACATCAACCGCGACGTCACAGTATACATGTAAAAAAAGTTCTTAAACACGTACCGGACAAACACGTCGTTATTTTAGTCCCTGTGTCTGTCTAAAAAAAACACCACTGGTGTCGATTGAATGAATACAGGTTCAGTAGAACCTCGATTATCCAAACACCCGTTATCCGAACCACCGCTGGTTCGGATAAAGTTTCATAAGAGCATAAAATTTCATAAAAGAATCGTTTAGTAAGTTTAAAAAGGATCATATATTTAATATTCGACAAATATGACAATTCGAGTTTTTAAATGAATTTGAACATACTGTCTTACGACAGGTACTTAACGATTTTCACGATGATTTTTCGTACGTTTTATATAATAAGGTCTTAACACTCGTAAAATATAAAAATGTTCGGTTCTTCGAAGTTGAAGAACGTCCTAGCGTCGATGAGTGGATGATTCGATGAGCGGCCATCTTGTAGTACCGGAAAAGAACGAGTTCCTCCCGTGGCGTCACGAACTAGACTGGTTTTATCAATGACTTACCGCAACAAATTCAAAGCATATTATGGTCATAAAATGACTTCTTATGCGAGGCTAATTTGTGAAAGGGTGGGGGAGGGCGGGTGGTTCGGTAACGACGGATACCATTTTAAAGAAATATGCTCTGATGCCACGATAGGCGATGTATCCGATCGCTGCTCCTATGCCGCCTGTGCCGACTGTTGCGGTCGTACTTGCGAACACTCTCGAGATGGCTCCAATCGACTGACCGGTAGCCACGATACCGCCCGCTTGGGTCACGGCACCGCCTAAGGTGCTCATCATCGACGCGGCTGTAGAACCTGCAGCTATTCCACCCGTCTTTAAGCCAATGGCCGAAACGATCGCAGGTGCAGCGCACTAGCAAGTTGATGGACGGCTGCTTTTAGGGGAAAAAAAATCAAAAAACGGATCGAAAAACGGACACGTCCGTTGGGGAACGAAACGAACCACAAAAACGGTAAAACGGACCGTACGTTTGGTTTGGTCCTTTTTCGGTTGCGGAAACCGAGGAAGAACCGAACGTTTTTTATAAAAATGTTTGGATAAGTTTAAAAATTTTTTTGTTGTTTTGCTTTTAATTATGTTTTCAATGAAAGGACAGAATAAAAATACGATCTTGGTCCTTTTTCTGTTGCGGAAACCGAAAACGGACCAAAGCAAATTTCTCGAAATAAAAGTTCGGTCCGTTTTCGGTTTCCGCAACAGAAAAAAGACCAAATGCCAACAAAAAATGAACAGTCCGTTTTGTCGTTTTTTACGGTCCGTTTTGTTCCCCAACGTACGTGTCCGTTTTTCGGTCCGTTTGCGGTCCATCAACTTGCTAGGGCGGATAGCGCTGCAGTTACTCTAGCAGTCATCGCCGCGACTGCTGCTGCTATACTCATGGTTTCGCGATGAGACGGAACGGATCGAATCTTTTTTTTCCGACTTTTATTTTGATCGACACGAGACGCGTATTATTAGACGGCAGGTAGATAATGCTGCGCCGAGGACGATAGGACGAGAACGACTGGCGCATGCGACACGGAAGCAACACGAGCCGACTGCGGATTTAATGCTGGGCGACCCAGCTTTACCTATTAGCGTTGCGGTGTGTCGAGGCCATGAGGTGTTTTCGATTTGCCGTTATAATGAAGGTGCGCATGCGCCCAATCGTTTTGTGGTACGAATTTCCACCAAAAACCGGCCGAGCGCATGCGCATGGTCAATTTTTGGGTGAAAATTCGTACCAGAAAACAACTATGCGCATGCGCAGTCACGTTGTAATAATGACAAAACGCCAAATCGAAAGCAGTTATGGTCTCAATCGAGTTTGCCAACGTTGAAAAAAAATAACAATAAAGGTAAGGTAAACGTTCCAATGACTGGGCACGTATGTCCGACAACGTGCCAGTTGTCGGACAGCTGGTCCGCAGACTTAAGTTTATAACGAATGTAATGGTTAAAAGATTGTAGTCACCGTTAAAATAGTATCTACAATTATAGTAATTGATATGCATACATAAGATTGGCATAGAAAAGGCGTAATAATAATATCATTGCTACATTTGCTTAAACGGCTGACGATTTTTGTGTCCCGACACTGGTACGCGGAATTGTGAATGAACAAATCCAGTGTCGGGATTAGAGATGTGAGTGGTGATTGTCGCCGGTAATGTTACCGTATTTTTACCGTAAAAATACAGTACGTGGGCGCTTTGAAAATTACCACATTGGTCATAAATTTAATCACAAATGTTTATTAATGTAAAAAAATTCTCAATTTAATGTAATGTACCAAATTTAATGTACCAAAAAATGGTACATTAAATTTAATGCACAATTATGATGATAAACTAATATACCTTTTCATTGCAATTAAAGTACATTATTAAAAATAATGTATTTCCAATGTTTTTAATACACTGAATATTATTTTTTCATCACAATTGTACATGAAATTTAATATAGCAGTTTTTGCATAAAATCTTTGAGTCCGGTACGTTAAATTTCATGCAAATTTTTTGTATAGTGAATATTTTTATCGGGTATACCAACTGCCCGAGTCGGCTGATGGAAAATTTGTGCGTTGAGTCTAATCCAGATCGACGCGAACGAATGACACAGAGCTCTCCTATCTGCTAACATACCGCCCGAACCACGAGAATAATAGTTTTATTCCCAAAGCTATCCGATTGGCAAACCAATTTGAAGACATTGAGAAGGTATTCGGAATCCCTTAAACTGTTTTTCGCGCTTTTTTCGGGGATTAAAGCATCCTAATAAACCTTGGATACCGCATTCTTGACTACGCTACCGCGATTACCATCGTAATACCTCATTCCCACCCACTACCGTACATATTTTCTGTAAAAAAGAGCGTTGCCCGTCTACACAAATAAATTAAAAATAAAATAAATTATTTATTATTCGACAATTATATTTCGAGTTTTTAAATGATATCCAGCTGACCTTACGACAGATACGGCACGTTCCGTTGAAGATCATTTTCATACGTTTTATATAATTATGTATTATCACCTGTAGAATATAAAAATTGTTCGTTTCTCCGATTGAACTGGACGTACATTGAAGTACGCCCTGGTGTCGATGAGTCGATGATTTGATGAAGCGCCACCGTGCGATTACTCGAGAGAATGATGTTTGGCTTGATCAATGCCTTTCTGCAACAAATTGAAGGCATAGTATGAGCTTAAAATGACGTGTGCGCGGGACGTAAAGCTTGATTGATGAAAATGACCAAGTCCCGACAATCACCATGCATTTACAAATTTTGTGACGGGAAAAAATCACTGAAAAATCATGATCGTCATTTTACACCTATAAGGTAAGCGGCCCAGTTTCCGCCACCTTTAGACCCAGTTTCTGCCATCTTCAATTGTTAAAGCGAACAGTTTATAAAAAAATATACGCATCCCGGCATTAATCAAGAGTAAACCGCTCTTCAACATACCGTCAATTTCGTTTATATTTAACGTATATTGTATTTATTATTAGTATAAATTGCCATTAATGGCGGTAACTGGGACAGCTGCGGAAACTGGGCCGTTTACCTTATAGACGTTCACGTCATGCTCGTGATGTCACGTAACATAAATACAAATGACGGTCATCATGCATCCAAACATTTTACGACGAAAAACATAAAAAAAAGTAATTGTACATCTACATTGACATTCACATCACGAATAAAAATAACGGTCATTTTACATAATAAAATCCTAGGAAACTAAATGACGTCACATGACAGTTATATAACTCGTCAGTGACGTAAGTATAAAATGAGGATCATTTTACATCACTGCGTGTGCGGAAGGCTAATTTGAGAAGGGAAGGGGGGTTAGGTGACGACAGGTACCTTTTTATGAAAAATTGATTTAACGCCTCGATAACCGATGTATCCGACCGCCGCTCCGGCAACGCCTATGCCGATGACGGCTGCTGCTGGTGCGCTTGCCACCATGCCCGTAGCTCCAATCGCCTGTGCATAGTAATGTAAGTTCGGTAAATAATCAGTTCGGTAGCTATTTATTTTACGGTTTGAATCATTGTATGCAATTAATCTTAACACGTCGAGGCTTCTCTTTCATCGAAAGTATTTATTAATTTATTTATCATTAATTTTAATATTTTTTTATTTTGTATGTTCCATCGTATACCCTCCTTGGGTTTTTACGTAACCCGTCCCTTTCCCCCGTATCACTCCCTACCCACACTTCACTAAGCTACCTAACTTCCAGTACGTCCGCAGCCGACGTAGCTACACTGTACCGCATTTGCCGAGGACATGGGGAAACTGCGGAAAACCCGTGTCGGTACAGACGGCCCTATATTTCTCTGATACCATGATGTTTTTAACATCAAGAACTCAGAAAAACTGGCCTGCCGCTCAACATTCGATGTGTAAGCCGGTGTAGGGCTAAACGGTCACCCATCTATCTACTGGACGCAAGCAAAGCTGCTTGACTCGGGAAACCGCCGAAGCCACACACCGACCGCGCACCTAACGCTGTCGGTCATTAATTTTAATAAACGTTTTGGTTTTTTTTTTCAAGAAATTTATCTCTTTTTTCAAAAATTTAATTTTTTCATTGCTTGTTAACTGATTTTCTATGGTTTACATTTTGTTAAGACAAAAAAAAATTTATAAACAAAAGAAAATATATAAACTTTTTAAAGTAAATTAATTAAGAATATTCAAAATACAATTAATTCTCAAACGATTTCTTCACTTTCATCAAGCTTTTGGATTCTGGAATATTGTGAAATATATTCTCGGTATTTTCCGACTGAATCGTGAATGCCACTCATTAGGGTAAAAGTGGTGAATATGGCCCACCCCGATTAACACGTAAATCAATGATATATGGACCGGTCCATATTCCCCACTTTTACCCTATATATGATTACTTGTGATAGTAATTTTTTTCGCTAATATTAATATGTACGCACATTTTTGATTAATGATAGGTATTAAAGGGGTAGCAGCACGTTCTTTACTGGAAATAACCGGTAATGTAAAGGGTTACATTACCGGTTATTTTAGTGACTACCATAATTAACCGATTATTTTACAATACCTGTGCTGCAGCCACAACACCGCCCGCTGGAGTCGCAGCACCTCCTAAAACGCTCATAATGGAAGCGGCTGCGGAACCAGATGTTATTCCATTTGCTGTGAAGCCAATGGCTGCAGTGGCGGTAGGTGCAGCGCCTAGAGCTGCGCCCGCGCCGGTAACCATAGCCGCGACTGGTTTCAGTTTGCCCATGGCTGTTTTTATCTTATCCGCGGATTTTTCAGCTTTACCCACTGTGCGACGGTACATATCGAAACTTTTTGGTACTGACCACAACAGATTGACGGGCGACGAGTTACTGTTAGACAGTTCGTAGATAACGCTGTGCGGTTATAACGACTGGATGGGAACGACTACCGTACGCAGCACAGAGCCAACGAGGGCGTACTGCGACTCAATGCTGGGCGAGCCAGCTTTAGCTGTTACCCAGTTTGCCAACGTTGAAAAAAAATGTAATAATGGTACTGCCAAAATCGAAAATAGAAAATTGTAGATTACGATACTAGTGCGAAGAAACTTTTTCTGACAAGTGTGAGTTTGGCGGCACGAGCCGGAGGCGAGTGTTAAGGGAATGCCGGAGCTGTTTTTCCCACTTTTTTAACCTGCTGTACCTGTATTACCAACGGAACTAGACAATTTTTTAGTTCCGACTTAGCATTGTTAATATACTACACATATGCGTCAAATCATGCAGGATTATGATATTGCCATAAACGCTTCGGTCTGCAGTCGAATTTCGATTGAAAACTTACAAGGGAGTAAGAAAACCGAATATTATAGTTTGCAAAAGTGCATGAACGTAGTGTCACGATTGACGCACACGATTGACGCACGAGGTGGCTCTGCATCTTGCCCTATGTGGCGGGTTTGTCGCCAATTATTAAGAAAGCTAAGGTTTTACACGAAATATATTATATATTCAGAAACACTTGTAACAAAGGATTGTGTTGAGATCAAGGGAAAAAGGTATAAACTAGTTATTACTATAAAAGGCTTCTCAACCCCCTGGTCCGGCGCTAGGGACATTTCGTATAAATTCCCCACAAAAGGACCAGGAGCTCGCAGCCACAGCTGTGGAGACCGTGCTCTTGCTTCTTCTCGCATCTTGTCCGCTTCGGTTCGACAGAGTCACTGACGTCGCCGGAAGGCGTGAAGTCAGCTCGGGCGAGCTTGTGTCCCCACACCTACACTACATTCGGGTAGCCGACAGGCATCCGAATGAAAAATATGATTTCATTACCTACCGACTAAAAAGGAAACAGAATGTGTACACATTAGAATAAAACCCATTGTGAATCGTAGACAAAATGATTAAATTCCCATCATATTCTGGATAGACATGATAACCCTAGCGGTCTCGGCCACCTGAGAAGCCACGGTGGTTACCACCGAGAAAACCACGGTGGTTTATTGTCAAAACGTAACCGCACAAACCACTGTTA
>JAPYZC010003258.1:0-15357 GCA_030522665.1 Ichneumoninae sp. A BG-2022a | reverse complement strand
TGCAGAAGTGATTTTTCGGCTGTGCGGATCGCGTCAGCTAGGCAACACAATACAAAATATTAGTGCAAACAAGCACAAGGAGTTGAAAGGTACATTTTATGCGGAACATTTTGATCGCTGAGACGATTAGTTTCAGATTGTTATTAACCGATGCCACTGTAACTTTGCAAATAATCATGTGTGGGGTCGATTGTAACAGTCGATCTGGGTCAATTGTGTTACAATAATTAATTTCTTCCAATACCAATACCAATACCAGTATTTTTTATTTATTTTATTCTTACATTCTAAGCAATCAGCGATAATTTATACACTTACAATTTATAACCAACCAATTGAGGAATATAACATTTATAGTAGGGCTGTATAGTCAGGCCGGTTAAAATGGCTTCGCCGGTTACAACGGCTTAGCCGGCAAATAATTGTTTAAAAATTAAAAATTTAAATTTAAGTTTTTCTGTGCTAATGCACCCCCGTTTATTTCTTAATAGCGGTCGGCGAAGGATTTCGTTGATGCAGGAGGGTGTTACAAATGACCCCACCGCGGCCCAAATTCTTACCCAATGTCGTCTGTGTTTAAAGGGGCGGTGTTCGCAATTCTGTGCATATTTTTGCCTGAAATGTTTTAACTATATATCTAAGACTAGGTTAATGGTACACCATTGGATGCCGAAGCTTTAGACGCTCGGGTTTATTGGTAAAAAAATTAAAAAGGATTTTTGTTACTTTTGTCCCCGGTTTCCCCTACCGTGGCGATAAGATTCGCTGTCTCACGTACCATGTGAAAGAAAAATTGGTCGACTGTGGGACGTATTTTATGCAGGATGCATAAATAAGATCTGCCGCAGGTCAATGGTAGGGCACAATTACCGAGAGGGACGAAGGAAATCCGGAGGATCTCCGTCTATGACGTACACCGGGCAAAGGGATACGAGAGCGCCGAGCTCGCAGTAAGAGGCGTTGCACATCGTACCGTGCGTTTAATTAACGCGGAATCCCATAAGCCGCTAATAGCCGGAACAGCCTGTAGACCGGCGGTTGCAAGCCAAGAAGATAAAAAGAAAACAGCATCGCAACATGGTAAGGCAAACGAGGAGGCGAGAAGCGAGTATGCGGGTGAAAAAATGCTGTTCTCACTTGGCCGAGAGGAGTAGCCAACGAGCGAAGGGAGATACAGAATGCGAGAGAGGCTGGAAGCTTTTTTCCCGGATTTTCCGGAGCCGGTGAACGCGAGAGAACGTTGTCTCGACCCTTAATTCGGTAATACGAATATACGTTGGTGTCCGAGCTGGTCGGAGACTCGTCGTGCCGGAGCCAGTGAGAAAGAGCTTCCTCGCTCGCTTTGTCTCTCAGTTATTTTCTTTCGTTCTCCTCTTTTTTTCCTTTTTTTTTCACGCATCTCGTCGCGACGCAATGTGAAAGCAGCTCGTGTTTTGCACGCCAGCCTTGGACCTTCCGGCGCATAATACACCCTCGTCCTAAGTACACTCTGTAATTATGAAATAACCCCTTGAACTCCTCTCGGACCTGCTTTCTCGCTCTTTCTCTCCGCATGTTCACGCTTCTATTATCATAGCTCTTTACGCCTGGGCGACGACAACGACTATGCCAGGACGGGAGCCAGGAACCACAGGGCGTATTTTTTTCCATGCTCGTCGTTCCTCCTCGCCGGAGCCCCGCCGGTGTACACGTAACGCGGCTTATGGACGTTAGTGAATCTCTCGAGCCTCTTTCAGTACTCTTGCTACAAAAATCTGCTGGTTATGTTACAAATGTCCAACAAGGCGGGTTGAGAACCCTCGATGAACGGAACAACACCGGGAGCGGGAACTCACCACCTCGGCTAAATCGGACTTTGACCATTCTGAATACACGATAAGACGTTCACGGTCGATTCGCTGCGGATAGCCAGCAAAAGCCTTTCCTGCATCAAGTTGTGGATTTCCCATTCCAGCCTCGGACGTGCCGACTGCTTGTACGAACGACCGGAATCACATAGCTCCGTGTCCCAGCGGCAGAGCTCACGCACGAACTTTGCTGCGTGATCGTGCCCAGGCCGTGCATCACGGCGGGTTCGCATTCCCGTATGACTCTCAGTGACACGATCGGACGGACGTACATACGCGTACGCGGCTCCGAGAGCACGAGAGCGGACATTGCGAAAGGATTTACACGCCGGCCGCGGGTTCCTTCGGAACTTCGTGCACGGAGACCCTCCTTAAACCACCCCGTGCGTGCCGACACTTCCTGCGTCGGCTGCGAATCCCGTTGCGTCGTTCCTACTTGCGATCCGAGCGAGACTTTGTGCTCCGCGATCCCACGCACCATGCACCGTTGATGTACAGTCATCCCCGGCATCGTTGCACCGCCGCTGGCTTCTAGCCCCTCGTCGTTACAACGTGTTTCGCTAACACCCTATTCATTATCCCCGTACGGCTCTTTCGCGCGACCCTCCCCGCTTTCCCACCTCCCGTGCGGGGCTTCTCTTTCGCCTCGTTTTCATTTCCCTCACCGCGGCTCGTCTGTCCGTGCAGGTATGTGTGACTGGTCTCGTTGCGGACGTTGGCGTTTCTGCACGTTCACGAGCGTTAAGGTAGTAGTACTAGCACAATGACTGACACCACCGAAGTTCGGGAGAAAAAAGACAATGATTACAAATACTTCTCGATGAGAGAAAAATCTGAAAAAATTCTGGCATATAAAAGGTGCTGAAAAGATTGTTTGTGCATAATAATAATTTCAGAATGTTCATAACAAATTACCGAAAAAAAATTGTGCAACTAATTACCCGGCAACCAGATATTTTTTTTATTACGAAAATGATTTGTAAATTTTTCTGAGTACGTATGAATTTTTTCAGAATTTTATCCAATACTTGAAAATTACGATTTTAAACATAAAGGAAACGAATAACATTTTGGGTTCCATATGCTTGATTTTTTTCAGATTTTTATCCGGTCGAGAAGTGTTTGTAATTCTCTTTTATTCCTCTCAAACTTAGGCGGCGTCAGTCATTGCGCTGGTACTACCTTAAGGCTCCGACCATCGCGGCGCACGGATACGAGAATGACCATCGACTCTACACGCGTTACAACCGTTTCGCGGCGCGCCAACGGCTCAGAGCTCTCACGCTACACACACCCGTTGAATACTCATACACACATGCGGAGGATGGGGAGGCGCGTTAGAATACGTAAATGCATACCACCCAGGATCACCATTCGAGAACCACACAGATAGGCACTTACATAGGATATCATTTACTTCCGTGATATACGAGCCTTTTTTAAGTTCTATTGAGTACATATCTTCCATGCCGTCTCCAAAAGGATCCTCGATCCTACGCATCACGTGAGATGGAGGTGGTTTTTATTACGTTTTCATATCAGCGGCATCAGCAGATGGATTCGCCTCGCTCTCGGCATGCTTGAAGAAGAAAACTGGACATGGAAAAAGCCTTAAGCTTCAGTTCTCGCGGTAATGCGCGTGTCCATCACGTGCGAATAACCCGCGCGAGACTGGAGAACGCAGACATTTTCCGTACGCCTTCGCCGAGGAAAAAAAGGAAACGACGGGTACGTAGCTACGTTCTGGGCGTAAAAGAAGAGAAGTACTCGAGGAACAGGGATGACGCGACTGTACCGTATCTCTTAGGTACGTTTTTACGAGGAGGGCACTTACTTTGCATACCTCCTCCCCGGAGATCACCGTGCGCGTACCGTTACACCCATACCTGTCCGGTGTTTGCGTATATTTGCGAACAACGGGAACACTCCTTAAACGAACGTACCTCCAAAATCGCGAGTGCGGACGAAGATGGATCAAAGCGGGAAAAGACGAAGGGAGGTGACATGACTAAAGGTCGATCCGATGGATTGTTAGCTCTGTAAAAGCTGCCTCGAGCTTTTGAAGACGGTCGACGGAGAACGCAGGTATCGCAGCCGGAACACCCCAGAGGGAGATCCCGGAGCGGCGTAGTCTCGATACGAGAAATTCATAAGGACGAGATTAGTGCCGTACGTACCCGGTGCCGTCACCACTTACAGCAACGACGCGCTATTTGCTTTGCAAATAATCTACCGTTCTCGCTTACCCTCGCAGTACCCTACCGATCTTGTTATCGCTATCTCCGTTACCCTCCCGGGGCGTTCTCGTCGTAGCTCAACACCGGTAGGTACACCTAACGTATCGTCGAATCTACCCCGTACCTCCGTTCTCTCGCAGACCAAGCCCCGTACCGCCCTGCTTGCCGGAGAGAGAGGATCTCCTCTCCTCCGCGTAGCACCCTATTCTCGGACTCAGAAACCGTTCCGTATCCTTCGCTAAGCAGCGACACACATGCAGCTGGCGCGTTCCGTCATAAATATGTATCATCCGGATGTACGTACGTAGCTAAACACGCTCGCGCCTGGCGTGCCGACGTACGTACCTTGGCTACAGATGAATATATAACTACCATGCGCACACGCACAAGCACAGGCAAATGAGAGGGAAGAGAAACACAGTGCAGACGTGTACGGCGTTCGCACTGCCGGGAATTGGCTGAAGTGAATATAACCCTCCAAGGAAATCAAATGTCTTTGAAATATATTAAATTCGGAGTTATTATATTATTGATATACTAGCCGATTGTTGTGGCCCGGGCGTACAAATTAAGACTTCCGGAAATTTAACGGAAATACGTCACTTCCGGTCGAAAAATTAAATACTCAAACCGAAAGTGACATATTTCCGTTAAATCTTCGGAAATCTCTATTGCCGGTTCTTGCATCTCATAGTCCATAGCGAGGGCGCGGAGCGCGTGAGCCCCAACAACTTGCTAGTTGCTACATATTTTCAGGCGTATAATTCCAGAAATGTGTTCCACACCCAGAAAAAAATTTATTTGACGGCCACCGTTTATTAAGATTAAGTAAAATATTTATTTGATTTAAAAAAATATTCATTTCATTTAAGTAACTATTTACTTAATTTAAATAAATACTTATTTAAATCAAATAAATATTTTTCTTAATCTTAATAAACGGTGGCCGTCAAATAAATTTTTTTTCTGGGTGCAATATATATCCAAAATAATACTATATTTTCGGCGAATTTCACCGTGACGAGGTGATACTTTTTCAATCAATTAGTCATGCTCGATCGTCGCACGAGGGTGGAGTCACGCGGTTTGCGGTTCGATAAAAAGGGCTTTTAATTTATCGTCGAGCTTCAGCCGTTTCGTCTTGCTCCGTCCCTCGGTTAGATGGCCCCGGCGGATAGTGCGAGATCCGGTAACGGGAAACGCGACTCTCGGGCAAGATAGCGGATCCGCGCGTGTATACAAACACATTTCTCGATCCCCCCGCCAATGTGGAAGTGCGGGAGGCGAAACCGAGTTTCAGTACGCGAATGAGTTGAACACGTCGAGAGGCAACTACTCCGCATCGTCGCCAGCAGCCCAGCGGCAGCTCTCGTTGGCGTATAATTATTTTTAATGCGTCCAATTAGAAGCGCTACACGTTACGAGCATGATTTTCACGAAAGATAAATGAATTTAATAAACCGAGGGCAGGACCGGAAGCAACGAGGGCGCCGGGGACGACGCCGGGAGAGAGAGATATCCCGAGTGTTAGCCCGAGAGCGGCATATGGAAGCGACGTGAGCTTCCCGGGATATAACGTAACCGAGCGAAACGCATCCCGCGTTTCGCTTTATGCATATGTGTATTTTATATATATGTATATGTTTTAATAAATATATATATATAGGCACACGGATGGCTGCTCCGACCCTTGTTGTTATTATCATCGTCTCGCGTTATTAATATACCTCGCGAGGATGCGGAAGAGATGAGCGACGAGAATTGAGGGGCGGCCGTGGCAAAGATAGCTGTGGAAGAAATAAAAAATATTACATAATGCTTTCGCGCCGTCGGGTGTCGCGGGCACAGAACGGTCTCATACATGTAAAACCACGAAGGGATAACGTATACACAATTACCCGGGGAAAGTGATGGCGGGCTACATGTCGTTGGAAAGCTGGACGGAAAGTAATATACTCGCGTATGGTCTCTCGTTCGGCAATAAAGACAAATGTATGCATTCCCTACCCTTACCCCCTGTTCGACTATTCCACCCTCTACCTCTCTCTCCCTTTCAATGCGTTATGAAAAGCGATAATTTTTTATAATGAATAATAAATATGTATAAACCACCGACCGGTATGTTTCGGCCTCGATGACAACGGTGCGATACTAGCGCACTGAAATTTTCTCGCTCGAACCTCGCGATATTTGTATTTATGCTCGTACACGTACGGCACTCTTTTTTTCCGTCCGAGCCTTTTTTTTTTACAGAATGAGTTAGACGGCACGTCGTCCGCTCGTTCGACGGTCCGTTTGTCCGCTTGTGCGTTCCCTCGGCTCCATTGGTCGCGCTAACGCACTAACGGGGTGCGCGAATTCCCACCCTCGCCCGCGAGCGATATCGCACCGCGGCATCGGCACAGCGAGCGCGAAATGTGCGCCGAAACTCGTCCGCGCTCTGATTCGAGGCGGTGCGTGCCTGCGCCTCGAAATCTGAACACAGCGGTATAGTGTGCACCGTGCAGCGGAGATAGGTAACACGGTTTGAACCGTCCCAATCAAAACCTCGCCGCGGTGCAGCGCTATCGCACCGGGGGTCGGCCTCGGTCCGACTGCTGTCGCACTAAAATTCCCCGCTGGGCGCACAGCAGCGGCGATCCCGTGCGACCCACGGCACTTCCAGAGACCCCGTCCAGGGGGTGGGATGGATAGATAGATAGATAGATAGATGGACGGATAGATACAACTCTCGTGGTGCATGCCGCACGGCAAAGCGGTGCGTCCCATCAACTGCAACTCCATGCATTGCGACCCCGACGCTGCATCGCGCACAACTGAGCTTTTAACCCTTTCTCCCATGTTTGTATGTGTATCTCCGCGCTCGCTTGGCCCGCACACTGTACGTCGCGCGGGGTTATACCTCTCGACGGCATTTACATAGCGCACAACCCCAACCGTTGGTTTATACTTTTTCGATATCGAGGCGTCGGTCCGAGTTCCTCTTCGTCGTGCTGGCGGAACGAAGTAACGCCGGGCCGCGAACGGCATCGAGATTCCGGGAGTCGTTCCAACTGATTTAGGACTAAATATTGGATTTGTTTTTTATGTTTTCTATTTGTACAATTTTTTACACTCTGATCTGGATTTTTTTTTTCCACGGTCGCAACACGGTTATGTACGATCGATCCGATAAGATTTGTTTGCACGATTTTTCTTTTACCGATTAAATATATAAAACGAAACAAGAGAACGGAACAAAAAATGGCTTCTAGCTTGCGATACTCTTTTCACTTCGTTTCCGTAACGCATACAGTAGAGCGGATCCCAGTGGAAAATGTTCGATACAAATCTCGCTAAATGCGCAATCCCGTTGTATCGCGAACGGATAGGAGCCGGTGTAAAGTCTCTCGTAGAACCAAGAGTGCGTACGCGGTAGTTACACAAGGCGAGCTCCCGACGAGGAGCCGGGAGCCGAAAATCGTTTAATTTAACGAGGCTCTTGGTCGAAACGGATTTCGATAGACTTCGAGGGTTTTCCTACGTTCCCTCGACTGCCGCCGGGAAAGGAAAACTCCCGATCTTCCACGAAACGCCCCACTGTCTTAAAGTACGCGTGCAAGGATCGTTCGGTTTAACGAGAGAAAACGGGATGGGGGAACCGCTGGAACCGCTTCGCCGAGAGGAATACGCTTCGGAGGCCTCCGCGTAGACCTTACGCGGTTTTCGCCGCGATTGAATGTACCTCGGGATCAAGTATTTTCACCGAGGAAGCAGCGAGGGTCTCCGGGGTGCAGTCCCGACCTCGACGTCGCTGGCATGCACTTTTCTCGCCGCCGCCCGAAAAAGGCTTTCCCCATTATCGCTCCAGGAATAGCCAGGCCGAAGAGCCAGCCATACGTCGTCGACGAACGACTTTGCCCGGAGCCTCGGATTCACCCCCTGATCCCATTCCTCGCCCTCCAAGAATTTACATTTTCGATGCCCCCGGAGACCGTGGCCGAGGCAAATGCACGCGGCGATTTGGCGTGCAACGAATTTCGTCGTTTTTGTCCCCACCGTTTTGTTTTTATTCATGCAGCATTTCGCCCGTGGGGCGCCCGTGCCGGGTACACTAATCCACACCCGATCGGTTCCCGAAAAACATCATGCGTGGCTCTGCACGGTTAAAAAGCAACAAAAAAAAGAAAACCATTCTGGCGATGAGTGAAGAACCGATAATCGAGAAAACACGATTGAGTGGTATGAGCGAAAGCCGAAAAGTGAGGATCGCGAGGAAGCACGCAGCGCGCATGAGATACGCCCGCAGCCGGGCTCCGGGCGTTTTGTATTATAAAAAATGTACATCACTCGCGAATGTTGGGGTGCGGGGAGAGGGGGGGGGGGGGAATTTCGATGCGAGCGGAGCGAACGACAGATTCTCGGATGATCCGGTCGATGCGTATGCCCCGAAGCGAGTGTTTCAGGTACCCCGCTATATTCTGGTACCGATACACACAAACATCCCTCCCCGGTCTCTCGTTTGTCAACGAGCGCTATGCGTCGTTGCGTTATTCTCTGCCATCGTCGACTAACAAATTTTCGCCTCGAGGAGATAAACGGATAACGACACTGTTTTGATTAGCCTCGTACGGAGACTCCGGTATCTCCATAAATCCGAATGGCGGGCGGGCGGAAAAGCACTCACGATCTTGTCGTAGATTTTTTTGAAAAAAAATACAAAATACAAAATACAAAAATCGCGCAATCGCGCCATTCATGGGGTAAAATTGCATGCATGATGTGCATACTTCATCGTCAATATTACAACGGCTTTGAAAATTCATTGCAAAGTCCGAACGGAAAAGTAATGACTTTTAATATTTAATTGACATAATCTCGACGCGCAGCACCATGTTGGTTATCCGGTTTTCATGGTTATAACTGAGTAAAAAAAAAGAAAAAAATCTATCTACGGGGAACCGAATGAACAGCCCGTACTCCGCAGCGCGGACACGCGAGCTAATTAGCTCTCTCATGCAAACAACCCCTTCGATGATCGGGTGCGATTCGAGGGTGTAGAAAATGATCGCAGTATCTTTTGATACCGGTATTACCCACAAATAAACGAAATCAAGTTTCCACGGCGAAGTTAATTGGTCCGCCGAATTTTTAGGTACAAGGTCTGCAGAGAAGATTGTACGTCGCGGATCCGACGGTATTATCCACCGTGCCGAACCGTCGGAGTCACCCGTTCGCTCTGCGACGTTCCGCCGAGCTACGGAGCACTTTGCCACCTAATCTTTACAGCCGTCATAAAGTCAGTACTTTTTTTTCATAGCGTTCGCTCGTACGCTCGCCGAGAGCCGCGCTCCGGCTTCAACTCGGTCGCGTTCCAGCTGTGGCTATCTCGCGGCAGGCTGTCATCCCTGTCTTTTCGTGTCACGCGTGTGTTCGTTGTAGCGGGGTGAGTTATGCCCCTCCCCGCTCGTGCGGCGGATCTCGAGTCGAGTGCGTGTCACGTGCAGCCGTAGGAATGAATTTTATTTACCGCGCCTCGCGAGCTTGCACGCCGCTAGCGCAAACAACAAACTCGAGAGAGTCCTTTTAACGCGTGCTCTTTGAATACCAAATTGAATCTCGTAATCAATCTGCTACCGAGAATACGCCGTTGCGCCGTCGGCGACACTTTTTTTATAGTCCCTTCACCCTTTCGCTCGACCCTTTCGCGCCGAGTTACCAATGCGACGGCGGGCGTTGTTAACAGCCTTTCGGACACATCTCGCCTCGACGCCACTCCGGGGCTCGTTACGATCTTGATGGGAAGAAGAAATAACCGGCAGATTCACTCCCTCCCCGTTACCCGGGGTGAGATGCATTCCTCCCGCTCTCTGTGCCTCTCTCGTTCGTTCAACGAACGAGGGAGATATCGCTCTCGTATAATTTTCCATTTCACTCGGCCCTCGCCCCCCCGCCTCCGCGCGGATAACGTCGCTTCGGCGCGTATAATAGCGGATAGATAGACGGATAGAACACAACACAGTCCTATCGGTATAACGAAGCGGCGGAGGTGGCCCCATCACCGCAGGACGAGCCTCCATTTGTCACACTCTTTCGATATACCAGCACTTTTTTTTATTCTTCATATGCTGTATCCCTCGCTCGAGATTTTTTTTTCACCCCCCCTCTTTTCGCCTCCCTACCGTTATCCTCATCCTCAGAGATGGAAAGCTCGTTCACAGAGAGAATTCGAATTCGCGTACGAGGTTAACGAGGAGAACCGTAAAACGATAGAATGCCAAATCGGCTGGTCCACGTGATACACGTGGACACAGGAGTGTCGCGCACACGTTTGGTCGGTGCATCGTTTCTCCGTGTTCGCGAGCGAGTCGCCGGAATGGAAAGAGTATGGAAACGAGGGTGAAAGAAGTGGAATGCCGTCGAATGGCTGGGGATGGTTAGTTGTTGGCGCGGCCTGCAGGCAAAAGCGAGCCAGACAATCATCTCTCCCCAGGTGTGTGCGAACGTGTTCCGCGGTTGTGTGAATCCCAGGTAGAGGACAGAGGGTCAGCTTATTCGCGCAACCTGAGTTATCACCCACAAGGGACGGAAACGGCAGACAACGCTGGTCCCGCGTCTCCTCTTCTCCATCTGCGAAAAGCGCTTCGCATATTCTATCCGGTTGGTAACACAGAGATATTGCGAGGGGTTTAACGTAGTCGAGACGCTGATGTATTCCACCGGCCTGGCTACTGGAACACCGCGGTCGTACTTTCCCTCGGCCCTCTCTTCTTTGTCCTCTTCGGGGACTTCGGAACTTCGTGTGTTGGCTCGCGGTTGTTATTTCACGACACACGGCGTTCACGCAGAGCCAAGAGAGCGAAAGCCTGTCCCTCTGTTGCCTTTGGTTCGAAGGATCAGGCGAGCTTTGCGGAGGATTCGGTTACATATCGAGTTCATGGATAACATCCGGAATGATGATCTGACGGAGTTTCTCTTTTGTTCTGCCCGGCGTCGAGGTAGATTGGAGGACATGTGGATTAAAATTGTAATCTGCCCTGGAGAAGACGACCGTGTGTACGGAAGTCTTTGCGGCTACGTCGCCCCAGGGTTTTGCAGGGAGGGCCCGGGTGGCACTGGTAACAGTAGTGGAGAACGGCGTAAAAGGGATTCGGTTCGTCCATTTGACTTTGATGATACTTCATTTTGCGTGTCGGTACCACACCGCTCTGCCCCGGTAGGGGAGACCGGGGACAAAAGTCACACGGGTCAATTGTTACAAGCGGCCGCGCGACGCTGCGCATGATCGGACGCATCGGATATGAAGTGAGCAACATTATAGCCAACTTATGGCCATGCAATCACCTCGTAGCTGAGTTTTCAAAAATACCAATTCGCCGAAACCAAATGTGATTCGCGAGTGCAGAAGTAATTTTTCGGCTGTGCGGATCGCGTCAGCTAGGCAACACAATACAGAATATTAGTGCAAACAAGCTCAAGGAGTTAAAAGGTACATTTTTGCGGAACATTTTGATCGCTGAGACGATCCGTTTCAGATTGTTATTAACTGATGCCACAGTAATTTTGCTAGTAATTATGTGTGGGGTCGATTATAACAGTTGATCCGGATCAATTGTACCAGCAATAATGAATTTCTTCCGATACCAATACCAATACCAAAATATTTTATTTATTTTATTCTTACACTCTAAGCAATCAGCGATAATTTATACACTTACAATTTATAACCAACCAATTGTAGACTATAACATTTACAGTAGTACTGTATAGTTAGGCCGGCTAAAATGGCTTAGCCGGCTAAAACGGCTTAGCCGGCAAATTATGTTTAAAAAATTTCAAATTTAAATTAACATTTTTCTGTGATAATGCACCCCTGTTCTATTTGTTAATAGCGATCAGCGAAGGATTTCGTTGATGCAGAAGGATGTTACAAACGACCCCACTACCGGTTACAATTGACCCCACCGCGGCGCAAATTCTTACCCAATTTCGTCTGTGTTTAATGGGGCGGTGTTCGCAATTCCGTACATATTTATGTTTGATTTTTTTTACTAAATACCTAAGTGTTGGTTAATGGTACACCATTGGATGCCGAAGCGTTAGACTCTCGGGTTTGTTGTTAAAAATATTAAAAAGGATTTTTGTTACTTTTGTCCCCGGTCTCCCCTACTCTGAATCGGAGCGTGCAGTTGCGCGACTACGCGAGGCGTTACGTTCTCGTGATGTGTCGAATATCGCACAGAAGTGGCAAGCTCACCGTTAGCGGGGTGGGAAAATAACAAACCGGGGGTTAGTGTGCGGCTCGTTACTTAACATCCTCGAAACCCGCCATGCAGAGTAAGGCAAGGCTGCTCGGTTGAATGTGGCGTAGCGACGCGATAGTCATCGTTGTCGCATAATGCTTTTTTCAATCAACGCTACACCGCATTGTGGGCTTTTTTTTGTAAGGAGAAGGCATTGAAGCGGCTTAGAGGGTACAAAGAGGAGAAATCTCATCCGCAAAATTTAATTTAATGTTCGTAATGGAAAATCCAATGAACTGTATAATTAATTATCCTTCCTTTTCCGCAGCATGATTTAATTCCGGGAATTAATTAATGCATTACGTCCTGTAAATTTTCGGCCGAATTCACTGACGCAACTGATTAAAAATCCATGAAATATAGTTGCAGGAGAGTCATAGAAAAATGCATCGAAAACAAATACTCGTTGAGAATTAATTACGTGTTCAGTAATTAATTATGCGTCAGTTATCTTCGACAGTTGTACAGAAAATGTTGAAAATGTCGAAAATGTATTCGATGTCGCTCGAACGAATGACCCACAAACTTTAGTAACTTTGTTTCGACGAACGGCGGAGTTTGGTCGATTTCACTTCGCAGCAGTGAGGGTGGACGGACCTTTTGACTACTTTTCGTTAAACGGGTTAAATGTACGTCGCTGCCATCGTCTCGTCGCTTCCGTATAACAGGTGACTCAATTAGTTCCGCGTTCGATTCGGACAGGATCGTTTGCACGAAGAAAAAAACATTACCGGTGCCGGAGTTAACTAAACTTTTCCAATAAAGAAAGTCCAGTGGGCCATCCGGTGGGAACATGATCAACGGGCAACATACTTGTTGGTCTAGCTGAATCAGACACGGGGTGTTACGCTGGACAAAACTTTGGCATCGCATCGACAGACAGTGGTACGAGAGTCCGCGGCAAGCGATATCCGTCACGATCATTCGGGCACGGGAATATACACAAGGTCTCCCGAACGTAAGCCTATCGGATAAGCGTTTGCTTTGTCGCTACCGGTGGTGTTCGCGTGATGCCGCTCTCGCCTGTGTACGCGCGTGTGTACGCGTGTGTGTCCGTTCTCGCTTCCCGAAACCGGGGAAGCGATTTCGAAGTGACGCGCCGTTGGCAGGTGCGTCGGTCCGTTCGCCAGCATGAGGACGGACCCGGCACATTCGAGGCCCCCGCCGAGGGTGGACGCTGGTTGCTACGTGGTTTACCGATCCCCCGCGCGTCGCCGCAAATGCCATCGGCAGCCTCCACCGCATCCTGACCACCGCCATTACAACGAGACGAGAGAGACAGAGAGCGCGCGAGAGAGAGGCCGAGGGAATGCCGGCGGGACGGAATTGGTGTTCCGGAGGTCGGTGGAGAGCCGATGCCCCGAACGCTCGAGCGAGTCTCTGGACACAACGCCCGTGTGTATATGTACAAACCCGAAGCTGACAAAGAGAATTCACGATTCCAGTTCCAGCGCCGAACCGGTATCCGCAGGTTCTGGTACCATCCGCGAGATCGCCCGATCCCATTTCTCGGTCCGGCTGTCCAGTGCATTCAACGGCAAGTTTAGAGACCTGCGACCGCCACGGGAGTAGACGACTCGCGCGACCGAAATCGAACTACGATCGGAATCCCTAAGGCGACCAGCGCTAACACTTGTACCCTGCGTCGGAGCGCCACCCCACCGATGGTAGATCTATAGCAGTCGACAATGCGGAGGGATGGTGTGGACGCCATCCGGCTGGTTGCCGAATGCACTGAGAGAAAACAATCCCCATCCGATGCATCTCCCAACGTCCCATCTTCACTCCGCTCCGATGGGATGCCGCACCACACGGTTTAGGATCCGCGCGATGCGGAGAACACTGCGACCGGGCCTGTTGTCGTACTGCGGTCAGCCCGTTTACTCCACAGCTCCGCGATTGCTGGAGCTTCTCCGTTGAGTCTGACTATTTTCGGACCACCATCACTTTTCCTTCCCTTTGGGTACTGTCACACTGTTTGCGGATGTCTTTCTGTACAGGCTCGTTTAAGATTGGTAAACTTACCCTGTCTTGCTTTTTCTTGGATGTGTCACGGCGACGATGTTTCGCCAACATTGTTTTGATGGCGAAGGGAAGAAACCAACGAGGAAAAATTATTAAGAAAATTGGTCTGGTGGCCATTTTTACCGGTTTTCTCTTGGTCACTGTTCAGTATCAGACAAGCAGACATTCTGAATCGCTCTGTATACCGAGCGACTGGCGCGGTCGGGATGGGAGGAGTGTGCCCCGGTCGTGTCGTTACTCGAAACGATCGACGTAAATTTCCTCTCGTTGAGCCGGAATGCGGCGGCCCAAGCACCGAAATCCCGCCCCGGCTGGTGCCTTCCACCGGTACTTCGGGCTCGGCCAGACTGCTTTGGGTATACTACTCAACTAGGGTAGTCGAACGCTCGAACGAACGCGGGAGGACCTGCGGCTTCGCGAATAGCTTCCCCAGGACCCGACGAGGATCCCACCGGAAGCGATTTTCTCTCTCCCGATACGGTATAATAATTCGCGGAGCCAGCCCAGATTCGCAGATAGGCGAGTTGCATCGGAAGCTCTCGGTGATGTGTGAGCGTCGTTTTTCCTCGGACTTTTCTATCATCACCCCTCGGCTCGTATCTCACGCCGACGTCGCGACGAATCAAGGACCATACGGTTTAAGGAGAGAGTCTCGCTGCGCGCTGACTTCGCATAAGTTCGACAACATTAAGAGAAAATTGCAAGTACTTCTTGACGGTGTAAAAATCTGAAAAAAATCATGTATACTAAATGTACTGAGAAGATTAATTTTGCATAGCAATAACTGCAAAATGTTATTAACAAATTCATCAAAAAATTTATTGGTTAACAAATTACCCGGCAACAAAATTTTTTTTTTACGAAAATAATTCGTTTATTTTTCTGAATACGTATGAATTTTTTCAGATTTTTAAGTAATCGTTGATTTTTTTTTTTTTTTTTTTTTTTTTTTTTTTATGTTTTTAT
>JAPYZC010003257.1:0-12440 GCA_030522665.1 Ichneumoninae sp. A BG-2022a | reverse complement strand
TGGTTGAAATGAAATATCTTGATGTATTTTTTTTACTTTTGTACCGCATTTCTATTGGAACTAATAGATCTAAGTAGTTATAAGACACATTTTGTATTTTAATTCTGTCAAGGAGAAATCCGTTAATAAGTGAAATAAATAAATTAAAAAAAAAAAAATAGTCTCATCTTCATGAAAAAGTACTATTCTCTATCGTCCCATAACATTCCTCTCCTTGAAAACCTTTGGCCTATCAAAACTTGGAGTAAGCTGAAACACGTTAAATTGCAATTCAATTTTGTAAGGATTTTTTGGATGATTTTTTCAGCCGGGAAATTGAATTACCTGAGTTGACCTCGATAATGTTGTATCCTCTGATCTCCGCAGCCCCAACCGCAACGGCGTTGTCCTGCGGCTGACGCTCGGCCGTGCCCTTGCGCGTCCTTCCATCTTCTTTCACACTGTCGTTCAAGATAACAATATTCTCCGAAGTAAGATCGTCTATGAGCGCCGCATGCGACTGTTCCTCGGTAAGATTGTCGCTGTCGTTTCGCAAAGAACCGTCGTTGTCGTCCTCGATCGTAAAGTACAATACGCCTTCCTCGGAAACACTCATTTTTCACCGTACAACGAGTTCACCCATCGGGGACGCAACGGCAAAAATTTTTGAGCTCCATCAAACTTTGGGCACCAACAAAACAAACGTCTTTTACACTTGCAAAAATTGTCCTAAAGTTATTTCAAAAATTGTCCTAAAGTACCGCGAAAACAAAACTAAAGTCATATTGTCTTTTTTTATTTATTTATTTTTTCTTATTTTTTATTTCGGTTTTCACTCACTTACCACTCGGCGAGATTTTTCGGAGGCGTCGTTCGAGACAACAATAATATGCACCATTGGGAAAGCGAAATTTTTCGATCACGACGAACTTTCGGTGAAAACAACATAAAAGTATTTTTCATTCCGCTTGTAAAAAAAAAATGTTCCTATTTCGAAAACTGTCCTAAAGTACCGCGCAAAAAAAAACCTAAAGGCATAACTTTGTTTCCTTTTTTTGTTTCTTTTGCTTTCAAAGTTTTCGATCATTCACCCCTCCGCGAACATTTTTTGGAAGCGTCTCGTCCGAGACAACAATATTCTCGGAGTTCGTCTGTGAGCGCCGCACGCGAAGTTCCTCGGTCGAACCGTCGCCTTCGTTGTCGTTCTCGATCCTAAAGTACGATCCACCTTTCTCGACACTCATATTTTTCACCGCGCAACGAGGTTAGGCTCGCCCAGCAGGCAGGCGAAACAGCAAAACTTTTGGATCTCATTAAAACTTTTCTCGTCCACTCAATTTATCTTCTCCACAAAAAAAAAAAAAAAAAAAAAAAGCTTAAGATTGTCGTTTCAAAAAATTGTGCTAAAGTACCGCGCGAAAACAAAATAGAGTCATGTTTCCTTGTTGTTGTTTTCTTTTTCTTTGTCCCTCTTTCTTTTTTTAATTTCAAAGGTTTTCAATCATTTACCCCACGGCGACATTTGTCCCTTGTCGTGGCCAGATGGCGCGTGGCCGCAATGGCGGCGCGGCAGTGAGGAGCATTTGTTATTTTCAGCCACTCGGGCGTTCTACAGTCGGCCCGAAATTCATGACCATCTTTGTGTAACGATAATCATCCGGTCGTCCGCGAGGCGGGATATCGCGAGGCTCGCTCGCGTGTCCGCAAGACAACTCGACGATCGAACGGACACTCGAGACTCGCCGACGTAACAGGTCGCCCTTTTGCACGAACGACGAAATTAGAAAACACGAATAGTTTGGTGCACTTTCGTTGCGTTGCGTACTTCGACGACGTTCCCGATCGCACTAGGATTCCACTCTCGAGCAATTGACGACGTTCACATTAAAATGGCGCCGCGCGCGCCTGTGTCGCCATTATTCGTAACGCGCGTAAACGTCGTTTCAGTTGTTACGATCAATTCCACATCGAGATTGTTTCGACGGTCAAATAAAAAGGACCTCGAAGTAAAAAGGTTTTTTTCAATTATGTATCCTTGTGAATGGCAATGCGCATTACATTTGTTGGGATATTTTTGAGAATCGGTCGTTATATATGAGAAGAAAAAAAAAACAGACCACTGGACAGCGATTGGACGACGGTAGATCCTTCGACCAATGGCGTGTCATTCCCCTCCCCGGTCGTTCGTATATTCGCGCGTATTGCGGTCGAAGCGGGTTGGAGCGCTCAAATTTGAACGTTTAGTAGTTCGTGAAACTTTTATTTATTTTTCTCAACGAAATCATTATCTTTCAGTTACAGACACTGTGATAATGTGAAATTAAAAAAACATTGGTAAAAATACAACAAGTTATTGCATATATTCGCGTGTATTGCGGTCGAAGCGGGTTGGAGCCCTCAAATTTGAACGATCGGTGATTCGTCAAACTTTTATTTATTTCTCGTAATAAAATCATTAACTTTCAGTTACAGACACGAAGTGATCGTGTACAAATTAAATAAACATTGGTAAAAGTAAAACAAGTCTTTGCTTTGAAGCAGGAGGAAGGAGGGGAATCGATGGTCCGGTACACGATTTTTTTTTTAGACTCGAGGCTCAGCCGATCGCTGAGAAAAATCGATCGCGACAAATAATAACAGAGACTCTAACTTAACGCTAACTTTGGGAAATTAAGGAACTTGAGATGAAATACTGGTTAGTTTCACGGTTCGAGTCCATTGGTTCCAATCCGAAAACTGCGTCGACGAGTTTAACTACGTTATCTTTGTATTATAGTGCAACAAAAAACACGCCAACAACATTCAAATGTTTTAAGGTGCGTTTGTTGACAAACACTTTTGCTTCGAGCCATTTCCATTTTTTTCGAACTTAGTAACGTATATCGTACATAAATATATATGTATATATATGTCTATATATGTCTTTACATGTATATATGTCTATATCTGTGATCTTCGTAATGATGAGCCTCGACGACATACTGACAAAAACCGATCGATCTTTTGAAATGCACGTAGTTAATACGAGGGATAAAGTGCGCTGCCACATGACCTTGAAATTATCTGCACGAGACTAAATTCCATCAAGTTACAATGGCTGTGTTTTGCGTCATACAAACTTCGCTCGAGGAAGTTCACTCAGAGAATAAAATTATACAGGTGAACAATTTATCTTTCTGCCTTAAGCCGTGCCAAAGATGAAATTTGATGTCGAGAAAATATTTTTCGGGTCATGCGGCAGCGCGTCTTACGATCAGACAGCACTTGAAATTTGTACCATTAGAACAATACGAGATTGGGTCGATGCGTGTGCGTAACGCAATCGATTTCCTGATTTATAATCTCCCCACCGTCCGCGCCTCTTCTCAGACATCCAAAGTCCTCGCGGCGTCATTTTTCGCCCGGACGAACGGCGATAAACATCTTATCGACGTCGGCGCGAATCTAAACTTTTTTGAACTTTTTGGTCTTTCGAAGATCGATCCTGTGCTCGAGAAGCATGTGATTCTCGGGCGGCAGAGCGAGGCAAGCGCGGAGTATGTTCTCGATCGCCGCTCTCTGCTTCGACAATGCATTTATGACCGGTGCCTTGTCGGGCACCAGAGGCGCCTTGCAGAGATAGGAGAGAATCGACAGAACGCTGTGAAAACCTGTGTACTCGCCGTTTTCAAGGCTTTCCACCTCCCTGAATGTGATCCTCGAGCAGAGCTCAGCGAGTATCACCAGATCGAGAATAATCGGGCTCGCCAGCAACGAATCCTCGCAGGTGTTGTGAACGACTATCGTGTTGTGACCGCCCAGCATTATCTCCGACGTGTACTCGTCCAGCGCCCTTTTGCTGTCACCTGCAAATTATTCGTCGGTAAAAATGTGTTTATATTATATTACATGTATTTAAATATATTATGGAGTATTTAATATATTGTTAGATAAATTTTTCGACTGACCGACATAGGGCACGTATTTTATGACGACGCAATGATCGGGCTTTTCGCCTTCGTCGTACAATATCCTGTTCGATGCTACCATGTCGTCGACCACGTTGCTCTTTGATATCTGCGTTAAAATCAACGATATTTCGCAGCGTTCTATTATACTTATTTTAGTTTATTAATTATTATTATGTAGTTTTTTATTCTGTGCTCTAAATTACGAATTTATAGAAACAGATTGAAAAGGAGAAATCCGTAAAATAATAATAATAATAATAATAACAGTAAACCGAGTGTTTAGTTCGAGAATCTGGTTCGCGATTCTTACGCACCTCCTTCGATCGAAACTGTTGCGGAGCCGAGAGATTGTACCCGTCGTTGTTTCCGAGGTGATTGTAACTCACGATGGAGACCGGCTTTATTCCCGCGGATACCAAAAAATCCACCAGCACCGACTTCAATTTTGTTTGTCCGGACTTGAAGTCGTCACCAGCGATAAAAGTCTTCTGCCTTTCGGCCAATTCTATGGCGCCTGGCACGAAGGTATTTTGCGGCGAGCCGTTTATGTACGTGCACTGTAAAATTCGTTACACAATATGCGTTATCCTTGTGTTCGATCATAGTTAATTTTATTTCGAAAACAAAAAAAAAAAAATTAAACTCACTCCTTCGAAAGCCGAGGCCACAGCGAACATCGTGCTCGGGCTTATCTCCGGATGATTTTCCTCGATAGATTTCAACAGATTGTTCGCGGTGTCGTTTACACCGGGGATAATATCGGCAAATCTCTCGGTATTGGCTGTCCACAAAACTATCACGTGATCCAAACTCTTCGATGTTTTAAAGTCGACTATGTCGTTTCTTATGCACTTCAATTGCTCCGTTTTCGAGCCGGAAATCACGTTGTTCGATCGTTCTCCCTGCAAACAACGGATATCATGATTTAATAATTATCAACTCTAAAAATCAATTCGTGACGAAATCTCCTAACGTATACGGAGAATTTCCGGCAATTCTAGAACCTCTCGTGTTCTCAAGTACACGAGCAAAAAAATTTAATAAAAAAAAAATTTCTCTGTGGAAAAAAAAATAGCTTTCTTGGTGAGGAAGCAAACAAAAATGCACACCTGATTAGCTGCGATAAAATCAGGATAGTACAGGCCCTTTCTCGGTTTCATCGAGGCCATGTGAGGCCTGAGCTGTTTCTGCAAATCGATATCCAACACTTTGGCCCTGGCCATAGCGTCAGCGATGTTCATATCCGAGATGTCCCATCCGTCCACGTAAATATCGTCCGGCTCCACCATGGGAAGCATCGAGGACATGGGAACATACACATCCTCTCCGTTGCAACTCCCAAGCTTCACAGTGGAGGCTTGCGTCAGCGATCCGTACCTATAAAAGATACAAACAGCACTCTAAAATAATTTGAATCGATGGAAAAAAAAAGTTGAAAAATCTCTATAAATTCTCATCGTCTACCAGTTTGCTTTTTTCACACCGTCTTTTGTCTCCCAAGAGAGTTTCAGCTTATTCGCAAGGAGAGCGGCCGTTATAGTCGTGCCGTTGTTCCCACCCCAGCCGACCAGCATTACACCCATTTTTGGTACCTTCAGCCGCGTACGAATTAGCAATTTTCTGGACAACGGTGTCACCTGCAAAAGCAATATATATTTTCTGATAAAATTATAAGGAATAATTATAATAATACTCTTGTTAAGGAAAAGTTAAACTAAATAAATAAACATAAAAAAGAGAGGCAATTGCTCAAAGGCAAGTTTCATGTTGTCTTATTAACTTTTATAATTCAAAAACTTGTGTTTTTTTACTTCTATAATTCGCTAATCAGGCTTTTAATATTTAGGATTTATTATATACTGATTGTAGTGAATAAAAAAAAAAAATATGTATAATTTTTCGATAATTTTGTTTATTTACCGTGTAATTGTCGCCCTCGATTTTTGAGACCCGGGTCGTCTGGTAATCATACTCGGCTTCTATGTGGTCACTGGTGTACTTGACCTTGGGCGAATCAACGTGGATCTTGAGAGCCATGGATGTACCCGAGAATCGATTGCTCGTATTGCGAGCCGATTTTCAAGGACGAATAAAAAAAACGTCGCAGTAATGGGACGCGAGAAGCTCGTTGAAAGAAATAAAAAAATGTTGTTTCAAGGTAATGGATCGATCGTTTGACGGAAATATCCCTCGGGCGGCCTTCGACGTTGGCGGGCTCCGAAAGAAATATACGCGACAACTATGCGCGTTCTTCGTTGGACAGAGTCCTTTTTGCTGCTTCGTCTAATCGCGAAACATACAAGGTTCGGTTTATCGCACCTTCGCGTACAATTGGGTAATTAAAAGTAAGACGTTTGTCGGACGATTCAAAAAGCCGGTTTCCTTATCGGACACTTTTAATGGTCGAGCGGTGTCGAAAACGAAGGACTTATGCCAGGTTTATATACGCACGACATCGAAAGGCGACAAAACAGCCGTGGAAATGATTACGTTAAAATGACGGATCGTTTTGATTGGTCCATTCTTTCGGACGATGCTGGTATCTGACAGAAGGGACCAATCAAATCAATCCGTCATTTTAACGTAATCATTTTCAAGGCTGGATGGAAAACGCCCAAAGATTATAATATTGCGTTCGTTCGTTTGTCATTTGAGCTCGTTATATGACGGATCATTAGATATTGTAGTCATAAAGTAAAGTACGGGGCGGTTTCTTGAGAATAACAATGAAAATCCGGTCAGACATATTTTTGGTACTCCCTACTTAATAACCCGTCTTAGCCGAATGAATAACGGTTCCAGCTCACTGTGGAGCTCCACGCCAAGCTGGAAATGTGCAAAGAGCTTTTCGTATAAAAATGCTGTGCCGTCACAATATCGTCACATGCGAACGTACATGTCTGTACGTTTTCGTGCTAGCACCGAGTCGATCCCGTACCGTCACATGTCTATTTGGGTACATCTAATGAGTCAGCTTTGGAGAAAACTCTTCGGTACTGCATAGTACATACATCAAGTAGTGTCTATGAATTATTTCAGAATTTTCTCGGCATGCTACCGGCTAGCACACATCTATTCGACTCTATGTATTTCGTACAGAAAACGTGCACTCAATTGTCGAAATTTTCGGTTCATTCGCAATCGATCATCATGTCCTCGTGTGGTAAAGACGTTGGAAATCGTGAGGTAGATCGTTCGACTCATTCGCATTCGGCCATTTGTATGTCGCCCCACAGATGCACCTCGCTCGTCGCCATCGCCGTTCCACGAAAACCCGGCTTTACGTCGTAGCCGTGCGGTAGAAGAAATTACTCGCAACTCGAAACGTATCTCCAATGACAATCGTTTTCGTGGGTCAACATTGTCAGTAGATTCAGCGAGCGAGATGTTATAAAATGCAGGTTAGAGAAGAGGAGGTACAGCGGAAAAAGTAAACTGCACCGAGTGACAAAGTTCGAAAGAAAAAAAAAAAAAAAAAAATGAATAATTCGTAATCCACGGCTAACAAAAAAAAAAAAACCCACCAACAACAACAAAAAAATCCACCAAGTGTGAGAGTATCGTGGTCGATGTAACAAAAAAAAAGGCATAAAAATCTACCATCATCGTCCGAGTCTCGTCGAGGATTAGCGACGAGTTAAAAAAAAAACGTAACGAATAATAATAAAAGAGTTCGCGCAAATGCCTCTCGTGGCGAGAAACTGTCCTCACATTTCCGTCAACGGCGATCTGACGATAATCGAGGCGGTCTTCGCCAACAAGGAGAAATTCAAAAAATGCAGCCAGTGCGAAAACGAGGGGCCGAATTTGTGGCTCTGCCTTTTTCCCGAATGTCGGTGGGTCGGGTGCGCGGAGACCCATCAGGATCACAGCACGATACACAACACCAATTGTCCCGACCACAGCGCCCACATGAACCTCTCGACGAATCGCATATGGTGCTACGCGTGCGAGAAGGAAGTCATCGCGAGGCACATTCCCTCACCGCCTCTCTCACCAAATCAGCTGGAGATGAAAATCGCCGGAGGAAAATACTCTGGCGACGCTTCGGTAAACATAGACTTCAAGTCCGGCGACTCGGATCTCGAAGCCATGAGGTTTCTCATGGACAGGTGAGACTAAAGCGCGTTCGTGAGGGACAATTCGCTTGTCTACGATGTGGATGGTTTTTGGCGGTCGGGAAACTTATCGAGCACAGTCAACTACGTTGACTATGAGCGTTATCACGATTTATACAAGATTTTATATCAATGTTTTTTGTGCATTTAAAAAAAAATGGCTGTTGAATACATTTTTTTTATTCTTTGGAGTTGAAAATTATTTTGCCATGAAATTGGTTTTGTAAAATCTTATACGGGTTCCGTTAATGTGCATAAGATTTTTTGCAGAATTTTTGGATTGAAATTGAAGAAGATGTTTATATGTATACGGTCGGGTACTTTCTTCTGCTCCGATATGGACGATTTTTTGGGAAAGTAGTAGGGAAACATAAATTACATTATAAAAATTGTACGCAGTATCCATTACAGTACATAACATTTTTTGCAGTATTTTTTGATTGAAGTTGAATAAGATATCTCTATATTTTAATATCCGTTTATCAAGTACCAAATTAAAAGTATTTCGGACATTAAAGGATTGAAAAATTTTGGAGTCAATGATTTTCTTTCTTTTTAAAATCGCACTCTAGATTTTTTGCCAGATTAATTGTTCAATATGAGCTCGAGAAAATACGTTAAATAACGCGATCTCCAACATTTTTTCGAGACCATTCAATGTAATTAAAACAAGTTATGCTTTTTTTGCCTTTACGATCACGACGGCACGAAAATGCGATTTTCCAACTCTGCCGACTACACTGAGTTACACACATATTTTAAAATATCTAATGAATTTTGCTTTATTTTTTTCTCGAAAAAAAGGGTCTACTCGATTCACAACACGAAGCCGGAGAAGCAGCTCTTCGCTCACGAGAAGTCCGGTGACTCGCCTGACAGCACGGACTCGGAGGAGAGCAAGGATTACTCGGGCAAGCCTCGTGGTCTGGTGGGTCTGCAGAACATAGGAAACACCTGTTACATGAACGCCGCTCTGCAGGCGCTCTCGAACGTCCTCCCCCTGACGCAGTTTTTCCTGGACTGCAGTCACATGGTCGGTTACATAGCGCGAGACAGAAAGCCGGGTCTGTCCTTGAGTTACATGAATCTCGTAAAGGACATGTGGAACAGAAAGACGCGCGGTTACGTGGTACCTCACGGAATCCTCTCCGGCATCCGCACGGTGCACCCGATGTTCCGAGGCTATCACCAGCACGACACGCAAGAGTTCCTGCGCTGTTTCATGGACCAGCTGCACGAAGAGCTGAAGGAGCAGATCGAGGACGAGCGCGATCTCCCCTCGGGCTTGAAGGGCCTGGGCGAGCACTCTTGCTCGGACGACGAAGAGACCGAGATGGACGGAAACGGTTCCAGCCAATCGGACGGCGAGTACGAGACCTGCGACTCGGGCGTCAGCGAGCAGAGCTCTCTCTCGGACGAGGGCGAGCGCGGCACCAAGAGGCGATACTCGCGAGTCTCGCAGTCGGAGAAATTGCGAAACAAATTCGCGAATCGCAACGCGAAGAAGAGCTCGGGCGACGACGGTTTCGTTCAGCAGCAGAGATCGATACAGAGCTCGCCGGTCAAGCATCGAACGAAGAAGCAGACGAAGACGCGCAGCATAATAAGCGACATATTCGACGGGAAACTGCTGAGCAGCGTTCAGTGTCTCACCTGCGATCGGGTATCGACGAGGGTCGAGACTTTTCAGGATCTGTCCCTGCCGATACCGAGCAGAGACCACATAGACATGCTGCACCAAGGCTCGCTGACGCCGCAGAAGGCCGGGCCGTGCTCGGACGTCGTCTACGTGACCAATCAGTCGGGCTGGATATCGTGGCTCGTCCAGTGGATGAGGTCGTGGTTTTGGGGGCCCGTCGTCAGCCTGCACGACTGCCTCTCGGCCTTCTTCAGCGCCGACGAGCTCAAGGGCGACAACATGTACAGCTGCGAGAAATGCAATAAACTGAGGAACGGAATTAAATTCTCGAAGGTATTGGAACTGCCGGAAATTCTCTGTATACACTTGAAGAGATTTCGTCACGAATTGATGTTCAGCTCGAAGATTGCGAATTACGTGTCGTTCCCACTCGAAGGGCTCGACATGAGGCCCTATTTGCACAAGGAGTGCATCTCGAAAGTTACGACCTACGACCTCATATCGGTTATTTGTCACCACGGAACCGCTGGCGGCGGACACTATACTTGCTACGCGCTGAACTCGATCGTCAACCAGTGGTTCGAGTTCGACGATCAGTGCGTCACTCAGGTGTCGCCTGAGACCGTTAAGAACTGCGAGGCTTACGTTCTGTTCTACAAGAAACGCTCCCTCGAAATGCTCCAGCTGCGCGATAAGACTGTCGAGCTCGCTGATATATCGTCGAGAGAAATTTCTGAGCTGAATTTTTACGTCTCTCGACAGTGGATAAATCGATTCAACACTTTCTCGGAACCGGGTCCGATCGTCAATTCGGACTTTCTGTGCCCGCACGGCGGCGTCAATCCCGTCAGGGCCGCGTTCGTCGACAAGATAAGCCTGCCTCTGTCGCAACCCGTCTGGGAATTTTTGTACAATACGTAAGTATCGAGAGCGTACGATAAGATCTCGGTCGATAACGGAAAAAAGTGGAAAATAAAAATTTTCATATCGCTTTCTCACAGTGTTTGTTTGTTCGCGAAGATTCTTCTATGAGAAAGCTTTTTCTGTATTTTTGGCTTGCTCGTAGAAGAAGCTTCGCGAATAAAGGAACATTGTGACATAGCTATACGAAAGTTTCAATTTTCAACTTTTATGAAGAAGCGATGTAAAGTTTCAACTTTTTTTGTTTGTTTGTATGCAGATTCGGGGGCGGACCAGCTTGCTGCAATCTTTACGAATGTCCGGCGTGCGAGGAGAAGCACGAGTCGTTGCAGAAACGCAGACTCTACGAGATGGACGTCTTTCAGCGATTCAACTCCGACAATCCCACGGCGATCTACGCTCTCGCCATGTCTTGGCTACGACAGTGGCAGAGCTTCGTCAAAGGCAAAGAGATACAACCCCCCGGACCCATCGACAACTCGTCTATTATTGTAAATAAAAATGGCCAGAACGTCCTGAAGCACGGTGAGTTTTCGCTCGTTAATAAAAATAACGGCGCTGGGGAAAGTACCAAAAAATTCCTCAAGTGTAAAGTACAAATTATAACAAGTACTCGAAGTGTCAAATACGTTTTGTACTTGAAGTATTTCTCGAAGTACTTTTCGCAATTAGATTCGTAGCGTTGAGCGTTATTTAGGCTTACAAAAAAGTGCAAAGTAATTTAATAAGGCACGGTGTGCCGCGAGAAAGTTCATTAAGAATAATAATTAATGTTCTCGGGTGTGTGTCGTTTCAGGCTCGGACTGCGGCCAAATATCCGAAGAAGTCTGGCAATTTTTCTACAGCACGTACGGCGGCGGTCCCGAATTGATGCTACACTCGGTACAGCGTCCAGCTCAAGCTCAGCCAAATATTTCTTTACATTCCTCGTCGACACCGAATCTGATGGAACAGAGTCCAAAGCAAAATCGCGCGGACACCGTTAACCCGACGAACAACACAAGCATAACCAAAAGTACGGAAACTATATCGTTACACGACAGCGCCATCGACAGCATAGCGTCGGACTGCGATTCTCTACAAACGCAGAAAGACGCTAGCGGATAAATCGAAAGTTCGATGCTGCTACGTAAAGTCGAAGAAATTTCGGTCGTGAGACGCGTTCCTTGTTCAATAAAACTAAGAAAAAGAAAGAAAAAGAAAAAAAAAGAAAGTCAAAGAAGCCACACTCCTGATCGAACACGCCGCGATGCGATGGTCGAATGTAGAAAAACAAAAAGAAAAACAAAAACAGGCTATAAAATTTGTAATAATTGATTCACTAGTTACTAAAACATTGTTCAAGTTTTCATTGTCAAATTCGCGTAAATCGATAATTATTTTATTCAATAAAAAGTAAAAAAAAACATAAAAAAAGACGAAACTGATGAATGAAGCATTGTGTTGCGATGCCCGGAATGTGAGTTACGGCTATGCGCCCTTGGAACAATTTTCCGAGTATTATTATTTGTATAGCTTGATGTGCTTTCTTTGTGATTTTTTCTTTTTTTTTTCTTTTCGATTCGTTGGCGTAGTGTTAGGGAAAATCTCCGTCGAAAAGCGCGGGCGAACATTCTATTCGTTTTTATTTAATATATAGAAATCTTGACATTCGATTCGATCTAAAATAGGGGAAATCCACACACACACATACACACATATACACACACATCACTTGTTATACTAAATATACCCCGAGAATCTGGGCTGTATTTTTCCTACGATTCGTGCTGGGTGTTTATTCGTTTGTTTGTTTTTTTTTTTTTTTTTTTTTTTTTTTTTATTTTCTATTTT
>JAPYZC010003256.1:0-49744 GCA_030522665.1 Ichneumoninae sp. A BG-2022a | reverse complement strand
ACTTAATACAGCAATTATTTCGTTCTATCAACCAAACATTTGTTTCGCCACCCGTAAGCGCTCATTTTGTTGACTCAATCGATTTTTTTTTCTCAGTGTTGAAAATCTGAAAATTCATACGTATTCAGAAAAATAAACGAATAATTTTCGTAACAAAAAAAGTTTTGTTGCCGGGTAATTTGTTAACCAATTAATTTTTTGATGAATTTGTTAATAACATTTAGTAATTATTATTATGCAAAATTAATCTTCTCAGTACCTTTAGTATACATGATATTTTTCAGATTTGTACACCATTAAGAAGTACTTGCAATTTTCTCTTATTGTTATCGAACTTATGCGAAGTCAGCGCGCAGCGAGACTCCCTCCTTAATTGCGCCGTCTGCGTTGAAGTGCGGTCGTGGGAGTTTTCGAGAAAAGAAGCGATGAAGAAAAAAAGGACGGTACACTAACAGGGTCGGCGGAAGAGCCGATAAAGCTCGGTCGTCAGCGAGGAACAGCCGAACGGAATTGATTTAATCGAGGGTACAAGTGGGCTAGCGATGGTACGAAAATTACACGAACGCTTCCGAGTGCCCTTTTCGGCGAACGGTCCGCGAAGCGATTAACCGCGAAGGCTTCGCGACAGTTAGTGGCCGCGAGCCAAATTCAATTAAATTTAATTGAGTTTCAGTCATACGACAATCGGTCATCCACCGGTGAGCGGGAGAGCGTCGAATAATCGCTGTCATAACCCATTATCGTGCTGTATTAAACAGAGCCCGACAAAAGTTTCACAAAACTTTGTCAACCTCTCGCTGTTGCGATAACTTATTTAATACGAAAATTGCACCGGTCGCTTAAAAACTTTCAAGCTCAAGCACTACTCAACTCCACGCGTTGCAAAATGCCTTTCCACGTCGTCGTCTGACGGCAGATGGGAATTGCAGTCGATACGGTCGTAGCATAACATTATCTTTTTGATACCCGCAATACCAATAATGTTAAGGTAGTCCTTTTGCATTTAACTTTGTGAACTTTGGGGGTTCAATTTTTGCAACATTGCGGTTAAAGTCCTTTTCAATGTGATTACGAAGGTTCAATAATTTTCAAATAACATTTCTTTGCAGTGTATATATTTGTGATATGTACACTGTAAAAATAAATTGTTAATTTAATTGACAAATACTTGAAATTTTCTAACATTTTTATGAAAAATACCAATTTTACTGTAAAATTGCGACGCACCTGTGATTGAAATTTCAGAAACAGTGTAACAGTGTATTTTTGTTCTATTTAAAAAAATCAACGTTTACTTAACAATCTGAAAAAATGCATACGTATTCAGAAAAAAAAACTAATCATTTTCATAAAAAAAAAGTTTTGTTGCCGGGTAATTTGTTAATCAATACATTTTTTGTTGTATTTGTTAATAACATTTTTTTCAGAGTTTTACACCATCAAGAAGTACTTGCAATTTTCTCTTATTGTTGTCGAACTTATGCGAAGTCAGCGCGCAGCGAGACTCCCTCCTTAATCCCTTATCACACGACTGAATAGATTCGCCGCTTTATTTTGTTGTCCCATATAGGAAAGTTTACCAGATTTCCTATATGTTCCGCATTTGCCATATACCCCACACATTGCACCCCAGCTATGCGGACTGGTGCCAATGTGTCGGCTTACCTATTGGGATATCCAATAGGGCTACGCACTAAACTGCCACCTCCCACGTTTCCTGCCCCATCCCGGAAATATGTTAGTATCACTTCCGGTTGGGGGATCCTTCCGTGTTCGTCGGGTTGTTCTGTTGGTCCGTTTTCTGTCCCGTCAGTTCGTCTGCTCTGTCATGTCAGGCAGCCATCTGCGTTTTTTCATCTTAGTACTGTTTCTGTGTACACTGTAAAAAAAATTTGTTTGAAAATTAATGAACGGTATTGGAAGCTTTTTTACATAAACTGTT
Organism: Ichneumoninae sp. A BG-2022a; assembly: GCA_030522665.1. Lineage (NCBI taxonomy): Eukaryota > Metazoa > Arthropoda > Insecta > Hymenoptera > Ichneumonidae > Ichneumoninae sp. A BG-2022a. The sequence continues at coordinate 47,802 of JAPYZC010003256.1, read as the reverse complement.
CCTGGCAAAAGATTTCTAATTTTAATATCTCGTATCTTTATTTTACAGTAAAAGTACATTAATGTTCAATTACTGTAAGTAATGTAAGCAAATTTCAATGTCCAGTACATAAAATTTACAATTTATTTTTACGGTGTAGGTGGCAACTAGTTGCCTCCACTCTGTTCTGTGGAGGATCACCTCGACAAAGTTATCCGGGTTGATGCTACCAACCGTCGTCCGCAGTTCCAAGAAAATTTCTGACTGCTGTCCAATTATTATTATTATTATTATTATTATTATTATTATTATTATTTATTATTATTATTATTATTATTATTATTATTATTATTATTATTATTATTATTATTATTATTATTATTATTATTATTATTATTATTATTATTATTATAAAAAATGATGAGGCGAATGCATTCCGATTTCGAGGAATCGACGAAAAGGATTGACGATTGATTGCACGTGAAGCTTTATGGAGGGTCGGGAATTCGGTCCCGGTATACGCGAAAATAAAACAGTGACGATCGGTGTGAATCCGTGTGAAAGGAGGAACGAAGTGAACGATGAGAATCTCTCAAGTCAGCTCACCGTGCCCACGATTGAATTTATATAGGTCGGATAAATAAAGGAGTTATTCTTTTCTCGGACGAATCGCGTGGGTCGAGAATGCTGGGCGAAAGTGCGACGACGGTTTAAACGGTCGACACGAGATTCACGCCGGTCGAAGGTCTCTTGGACATCGCACTTGGGAACATTCTTCCCCACCGATAGAGAACAGCAGGTACAAGCACTGAGGCGTCGCGTGACGACGAATAAAATTTCGAGAAAAAACGCGCATTTATCCGAGAACAAAATAACTTTTTTCCGACGTGGCTTTTAACCCTTGAAACGAAGGTGCGAAAAAAATGAAACATGTAAATATATGTATGAAGGGTAAATCAGGAGAATACTGACGTGCGCGAAATTTTTCGTACCGATCCGAATCATCATACTATTAGGAGAGCGTGGGGCAATTTTTTGCGCCTGAAGTGAAAAACAATCTCATCTAAAATGAAAGACGGGGCCATTTTGCCCCGTTCTCCCCATAATGCTTGCCTCCTGTATAATGAGATTTCAACGCGAACGAAAATATATTGAAATGTAGACACTGATAAAAAGTACGGTTGAATCAACTAAAGATTCGGGCAGGGACCTTCAAATATGATTATATTGTTGGTAGAGCTAAAAGGTCGGTTGGTTCACACATTTTTTGGAGGTTTTCACCAAAATATTTTTCGGGCATTGAAATATTTTATTCGTCCAACAAAATATTTATTTGAAAGTCCCTGTCCGAATCTTTAGGCGATTCAACCGCATTTTTGTATCAGTGGGCAGACGAACATTTTCATTATGGTAGGAAAAGAATGTTGTTTACAATACATTTATACAGATATCCTCTTACACTAGTTTTGTACCTAATGATAATTATACAAAGGGCCATTGATCTGAGTACGTTCTTTGGTATTTTTCAAGGTTTTTTTTTCGTTAGAATACGATAAAAAAGTTTGTAGATTTTGTTCCGTGATTCTTCTCTTGGTGTTAAATCTAATTGTTGAAAAATTGTTTGCGTGCGAAATCTGTATTTGCGAGTAATATGTTGAAGCGGTTGTATAGATAGTGGCTTAATATTATTTGCTTTGATATTATTTTATTTGGTTTAAGCGTAAGTTTTTTGATTACCTTGAATCTTTGAGCTATCGGCGCGATTTCTATTGTTGCGTATAAAAGTGCATTCAGGGGATTGTGCGGACGGTTTTTGGAGTTGCGGATACGCGTCAGGCGTTTTCGTTCGCAAGTTTCATTTTTTTTTAAGCGGTCTCTTTACACAGTAAAAAAATCCGTATATTTAATATGTTTTGTTGTCCACAAACGTCCACAATTATTTTGTGTGTTCATTTCACAAAAAATATTCATAAAATTAACAGTCATTTTTGTAAAATAGACAACATTGTTTGTAAAATTAACATGAAAAGAATTGTGTAATTATGGACATTTTACATACTTTTTTGTCCAGAAACGTCCACAATTATATAAGGTCAATCTAAATAAAACAGTCACGAATATAATGAAACCTACTATTATTTTATTAATTCATCGTACAGCGTTTATGTTATTGCTTTCGGTTTTTTCTTTCGACTGAATCTTCTCTTGTCGTTTATTCCCGTGGCAACGTAGAAATGACAATCAAGCGCTCCCTCTTTTTCTTGATAAACCTTTAGATTTTCGGCTAGTTTACAATTATTTTGTTAATTTTACAAACCATATTCGTAAAATGAACTGACATTTTTTAAAAATAGGCAATTTTTTGTTGTTGTATAATTAGTATAAAAATAATGGCAGACGTTTGTGGATAAGAAAACTTGGTACCTATTTTATTGTGTAAAGTTGAGAAAAATTGTATTGCCATATTCGATGATTTTTCTGGATATGGTTTCTGCACAAATAAAATAATACATTGGTCGAATATTTTCATTCATCGGTGACTTTTCGAGCGCCGGTGAATGAAACACTTGCCGCACGCACCTACATCGCGTATCAGTCTCTTCGCGCTGGCGCAAACCACCCCCTCTCTATTTCGACGGGCTTCTCGGGAACGCTTGAGACTCCCGCGGTTAGTTCGAGGGTGAAACGAGCTGCCCTCGCCAAATCGTATTTGACCTCTATGCTAGACACACGCACACGATTTCCACGTGACCGATGTGACATTTAATAATTCTTCGTGACACACGATTTCTCTTCATCCCACGCGGTCTCGATAGCGTGTGCAACTTATTAATCTTTTTTTAAAACGCTAAATAACTCCCTAAAAAAAAAATGGGTAAAAATACTCCGGAGTGCATTTAAAGGATCGTCGGGAGATTATTCAGGTGAGTCGTCGAGAACGAAGTGCATACATTTTTCAAGATAAATAATGGTTATTTGTGCTCCGGAGAAAATTTATCGAGAGAAATGTTATATTTATATATTTTTAATCGCTGTATTGCGGCGTCTGCAGAATTTATACAAGTTTGATATTTTATCTATTTTTAAGCTTGTGCGCTAAAAGTTACTCGCGCCCGAGCTCGGCAGGCTCGTCGGGTCGCGCGATCGTCGTAAATCAGTAACGGCTCGTGTGCAACAGGTGAGAAAATAGCGAAAGTTTCTCGGTTCCCCCGTGACGATAGATGGAACACCCTCCGGAACAGACCACAGTTTCCGGCTCGTCAGGATCGTTAAAATTTTTATGAATGCTTGCCAACTTTTTTTTATACTCGCGGGCTCCCTTGGAATCGCCGTCGTCCATTCAGAAACATATTCAAAAAAAAAAAAAAAAAAAAAAAAAAAAAAAAAAAAAAAAAAAAAAAAAAAAAAAAAAAAAAAAAAAAAAAAAAAAAAAAAAAAAAAAAATGGTGGAAAGTGGGCCTTCCAGTTTTGATCTAAATTTCCATACCGATGATCGATTGAAAGAAAACTGATTGAAAGGAATGCTCAATTGGTTGCTGAACGACCCGAAGCTGGAGTCGTTCGATCACCAATTTTAGGCTACACTGAGAAAAAAAATTGGTTGGATTGACAAAAAGTCGCGGTGTCATACGATCAAAGCTGTGATTTCTTTGGTACAAATAAAGCATTTTTTTGTTAAACGATTATATGCTTCAATATAATCAAAATTAATCGATTGAAACAAACATTTTTGTTGGACCAACCAAATGCACCTTCGAACGTACGTCACCACGCATTTGCTTAATCCAATCATTTCTTTTCTTCAATGTAATAAACCAGACCATGTTTTTCACAATTGTGGTTAAAGTTGTTGTATTGACACTGCATTGGCTATTAATAACCACGTGTGTGTAGTTTTTCTTACAAATTAACATTTAATCTATAAAAGTAAAAAAATAAAAAACCAAATTCCGAGATTTCAGGATACGCGCTCGATCCCTGCTAATATTATTTCCCTCTTCAAAAAAATCCATGTCCAAAATAACTCGCATTTTCGATATGTATTGTCGTCGCTTAAGTTGTCGATGGCAACTGGAGTCGTTCGATCACCAATTTCAGGCCATAGAAAAAAAAAAAAAACGAATAAAAAATAAAAAAAAAAAAAAAAAAAAAAAAAAAAAAAAAAAAAAAAAAAAAAAAAAAAAAAAAAAAAAAAAAACAAATTCCGAGACTGGATGACAAGCGCGCGATCGCCGCTAGTGTTATTAAATATCAGATTTCGGCGTTCGTCCCGTATACGGAAACATTGGAATTTCCGGCGTACCGAGTGAGAAGCTTTAAGCAATCAGCCGAAGCTTCTGGAGAAGTGCGGGAGGGCTAAAGAACTGGCAGTGGATGACGCGAAACCGGTGCAGCGACAACGAGAGGGCGATGCAAATTTCGCGAGCTGTCTATCGGGAAATTTTTATTCCGCAAATTCCTTTACCGTAATCGTTTTACCTGGGAAAGCCTCGCTCGCTGTTGCGATTGAGCGAGATCACCGCAGCTCGGATTTGAGCACCTCTCGTGAATGTGTGGACGATAAAAAAGAAAGCGCGGTGCTCCCTCGGGCACACATGCACACATTGCTGATATAAATAGGATACACATAGCGTACACGCATACGTGCAGTATATAACGATACGCGCGTGTATATAAGATAGGATAATTCTGAGTAACATGGCGATGTTATTTTAAAAGCGAGTATCGGAAAAATGTTATCAATTGGCCTATCAACCGGGCAGAATTGGTGATGTGGCCGATAGTAGGGAATTCGTCTTTAAAGTTTTAGTGCTTGTGAAAGAAGACCGAACTCCACCGGAACCCGAGTAAATAAATAAATATATAAATAAATGAATAAATGAATAAATCCCAGCTTAAAGACTATTACCGTAAAATGTACAATTTCGTATGCAATGAGTATCCAATAAAAATTATTATCATTATTATTATTACGTAGAGAACATGAGTAATAATACCCATTGAATGGTGTTTGGAAAAAGAAATGTTTAATATTGGATCAAATACTTTTCGGCATGACAATCATTCGTCCGATTAAAATGTCACTATAGTAGGCTCATAAAAGAACTCCTGGAAACGACTGGGCTATTAACACGCCTCGCAATGACATAAAACAATCGGCCATATCACCTTGAATTATCCTATATTAAGAGCGTTTGTGTGTCAAGAAACGCGGATACGGTACGAGATGAGTTATCGCTCGTTATTTTCCGGGGGGCGTACCAGAGAGCCCAGTGGTGAGAGATTACCTATATTGAACTGTGTGGGCGGTTGTGGATGCGCGATGCGTGGAGAATGTCTCGTAGCAAGAAAAATGTATGATAACGATAAAATTATTCAAGTGGCTCTGCTCGCGCGTCAAAGTATATCGACCGTGTTCAAAAGTGTGATATATAGATAGGGAATGAATGAAAAAAAAAATAAAAACTGTCGATAAAAGTGAGAGACTCCGTCCTACGCAATTCTATCCGTAAGCCTAAAAACCAATGCCTAACAAAAGTCATAAATTAACTGGAATTGTTCAGGTAATTTGAAGGTAATTTTATCCTGCTCGCTTGAGCCTTCGGCCACGGATACACACATTTTTATTAAACCCCCAATCCATCGCTCGTTAAATCGTAAAAACTAATGGGACGATACCGTCGAATTAGTCCCACGCACTGCTGTGTGTGTAGCCACAATCCAATAATTCATATTCTCACGCTTCCGTTGATGTTCGACCGTCTCAAATTGAGGTAGACGTTAATTATCGTTTGATCGGAAATTCGACATGTTTATCGGACAGTAATCGAGTACTACATTTATCGTCGATAATGACGGTTCGATTATTAATGAATTATTGATGAAATTATTAATGAAACCGGCAAGACAGTGTATTCGTTTCTCGTTTCGATTATTTGAGCCGGTACATTTGAAAAAGCCGATTAAATCCATCGATTAATGTACGTTAAGTGAAAGTAGTCGATCCAATTCGTTCTTTCGGTTCACGAACTTTTCTCGTCACGAATTTTATAGGTACAGTCATGGTTTGATGGATCTGGCGTTAAAAAAAAAATGGTTAAATCTTCGATGGTGGGAACAGGTGGATCGGACCAAACATTTTATAATACCCACCCAAATATGACTGAGGTAACCGAATATCGCGACATCGCGAGCCATCGCGATTCCGCACAAGTCACGCTCGATCGTTTTTCTCACCGAGGGCCTGAGAATCGAACTGCAGCTTTGCCTCAATAAATTAAAATAAAATAAAATAAAATAAAATAAAATATAATAAAATATAATAAAATAATCCACAATGCTTCAAATCTCCTACTATACGAAACTCCAAAAATAATGCTGATAAAGGAGCGTATCAACAACCTAAGCTCAGACTTCGCGAAAATATATTTAGAAACAATTACAAGCCTATATAGGATCTCGAGATCCTATGCAATCGCCGATCTCCAGATGTAAGACTGAAACACAAAATTCCACACACATAATAGGATTCCATAATTTTTGGATGCCCGAATTCGCCCTATCGGATACATCAGGCTTTTCTGCCCAGTTTTACCACCTTGTCCGATCCAAAAATGATTGGAAAATTTAGTGTTGCCCAAAAACCCCGTTTTGCCCCGCTCTCCCCTACTCCATACATACACAGCACATCGTCGTTTTTAATCTTTCTAAATTAAGTTATATACAAGAGGATTGGACTCACACTTTTCCTCTCAAATAAAGCCAGGCAAGCAGACAAGTAGGAGCTACACGGGCTCAGGGACTCCGGTCAATGGCCCATTGTGCAATAGAAAACACACACGAAAAAATTTGAAAACATCCGCTTACTCATATAAACATATTGGCCAATTACATTCTTAAAATAAAATAAAATAAAATAAAATAAAATAAAATAAAATAAAATAAAATAAAATAAAATAAAATAAAATAAAATAAAATAAAATAAAATAAAATCCATTTAACTAATTAATTCAATGAAATTAGCTAGTGAAATGCTCCATTGCGACATGAATCGGGCACGATGTCCTTAGGGGGCTTGCCCCAGGAAACGAATAAATCAACACTGTTCTATTCTGCAATGTGCAACGCGTATCGCGCCGACACTTGCGAGTAATTAACTCGCCCAGTGGAAATGTCGCGGGTCGAACGATGGGACGTTATGCAGCGAAACGATATTTATACGGTACGACTTTTAACGAGTTCAGGAAGTAAGCAAAGCAAAACGTTCGAGCGTTCGTCCCGTCAACAGACTTCTCGTAATACATCGGACGAGCAGTTACTGCAATACGCTTCGCCCGGGGCGTCGGGCCGACGCTGGCCTCTCGCGTCGAGCTCATCCGGCGCCACGTAATATCCCAGAACTTATGTGGCACTATCTACCCACCCATATGTACATATCATGGTCAAAACATCGACTAGCGACAACAAAAAAATATTCGATAAAACGCTAGGCTTAAAAAACAAAAAAATAAAAAAATTACTATGAGAGATTCCAAGATTGCCCATTAGCATATACGAGCAACGGAGAAATGTTCGGGCGAAGGGGGGGGATATCGAACGGAAGAAAAAAAATAGAAATTCTCTGGCAATCGACCGATTGGACGAAACCAGTTTTAGTCTGTGTAATACTATATAATTCACTTAACACTATAGCCGCGGGCAATATAGCATATGCCTCTTTCAACTGCTAATATCACGAGAATTATACATTAAAATTTATCTCGATGGAGTTTCGATATTTTTTTGCCGATGGAATTTTTTGTATCCTCAATTTATATTTATACCATCCTCCTATATTTGACTCCTTGCGGCACCCGCGCGTGGTCCTTATCTTCGGATTCGATTTTATTTTTTTTTTTTGCACGCTAAACCCTTACTTTTTTTCTTTGCAGATAACGAAGCATCGACTAAGAACGGATTCTCGGAGAAAAAAAATTCGATCCCTTCGTCGAGCCGCGCCAATCGTCGCTTCGAATATACGAATCGAATCGACAGCATCTTTTTTATTTTTTTAAAATGCACATTGTGTATTTTTTTCATAAAAAAAATAAGTCGAATATAAAATCTGCGGTTAAAAAATTTTGAAGGCCTATGGTACTAAAAATTACATTTTTAATGCACAGTAAAAAATAATTTCGTAAATCGGAATACGAAGTTTCATCAAAATAATTTTGTTAAATAAGTGACAAACTCGTTTGTTCAGATTCGAATATTACAACAACGCCCTTTTATTTCTCGTGCGATTAAAATTTTTAGTTTGCACTTTTGTTTGTAAAACCAGAAAATTAACAAATAAAAAATTGTGGACGTTTGCGGACAATAAGTTGTCGTAAAAAGACCAAACTTTTTTCATTGTGTACTAAACATAATATTTTTAATAAAAAAATAAAATAAAGTGTAAAAAAAATCTGCGCTTAAAAAAAATTAAACGCGGATAGTAAATTTAACAGTTTTCTCGAAACTTCCGATACTCGGAAAGAAATATTAAATCTTTATTACAAGGTCGGCGGAGTTTAGATTTTGCGAGAATTCTGAATATTGGATCTTATTTAAATAAACGCAAGGGGCAAGGAGGCGCTTCGAGGGTTTCGTCCAAGAAATGGAATTTTTTGGACGAAACGCGTTTCCGTTTTTGAGAAAAAATTTTGTAACAATTTAAAATTCAAAAAATTTTATTAAAAAAATTTTTCCGACCGATTTTGTCGAACGATTTCGAACCGATCGTCGAGGCCAAAACCGCAGCGGGGACAAGGCGGGAGAAGAGGCAGCGGGTCCGAATAAAAACAACATTCGAAGACTGTTTGGCCCTGCCGGGTTCCAGCGGATTGCTGTCTCGTGGGAGAAAACGACACACGGAGCCACGAGCGACGGCTTCCGCGAGTTCGCCTCGGCTCGAATCGCCCTAGTCGAACCGAAGACGACCGCGAGAAAGATCGCGAGGAAGGATGCTGCGCGAGCTCGCGGCTTCGTCTCAGCGGGATCTCCGGCGCTATCCCACTGACATGAAAATTACTCGCTGCGACAAATTTTCTCGGACACAAACGATCTTGCCGAGTAAGCGGACATTTTCGACGATCGCGAAAGTCAGTGAATAATTTTCAATTAAATCAACGGAGTGAAGTAAAAATTAGAGTCGACGAAAGATTAAATTTTCGTGGCTGTTGGATAAATTAATATTTAAGAAATAAAATCGACAAAGTGACGAAACATTAAAAGTCAACGAAAAAAAATGTTGCATGGTTGTTGGATAAATTGATTTAATAATTTTTAATTAAATCGACAAAATGACAAAAATTAAACGTTTACGAAATCAAGAATTTTGACAGCTGTCGGATAAATTGACGAAGCTACCGGTCGGTACAACGACAGCAATATCGCCGATACTCCGAGCGAACATTGAGAGGCGAGAAAGTTTTTATATTTAGTTTTCGCTTCCACAAAAATATTCGTGGGTGTTTAATAGAAATCTATCGGAATAAAACGGAAGTTCGTCGTGTTTGGGATTAAAATGCACCAGAAATTTTCGTGATTGGAACAATTTTTTTTTTTTTTGTGGTTTCCAAAATTGTGACTACGGAGTCGAAAAATTTAAAAACGACGAAATTAGGAGTGACTACGTAATAATAATATATACGTGACTACGCGAAAAGATCTTCGAGCCTTTCATGACAAATTGAGATGTTCGACGCTGACGGGCCGAGGTAATGATCGTGTTTTACGCTGACGAACCAGAAGAAGAGGAAGCAGAAGTCGAAGGAAAAGAAGAAAAACAACGAGAGAACGGAGCATCGATTTCGAAACCGAGTTGGATGCTCTTCGACTACTTGACATAAAAAATAAAAATAAACATTTTTTAAAAGCAGAAAAATTAAAATAAAATTCATGAAAATAGAACGTCAACAAACTTTGTGTTCCGTGAAAGACTCGGAAAGTGTGTCTAAAAATAGTAAGAGAAACCTCATGCGGCGTCCCATGCATACTATATCCAGCAACGTGGTCCATCGAAGTTCGAAGCTGTGAAAATTATCATGACCGTAACGTAAAACCCCGGGGATTTCCTGGAATGTCCACAGTCGATCGGAAGCGCTCGTCGATAGGAGTTTGAAAAATCGAGGATTTGGAACCAAAAAGAAAATACCGGTCAGTCAACGAACTGGCGAAAAGTCCATCTTCTGAATTTCCACATTCAAGATTTTTTTTTCATAAAAAAAAAATTATAATTTCATAGACAATTATTAACGAAAAAAAAACCGGTGCTCTCTACCGGCAAACTCGTCGAGTCTGTTTCGATATCTGTTTCCGGAAGTTCGTGCAACGTTTCGATCTCTAAAACTGGGAATTACGAATGAAAGCACCGATCAGCCAACGAACCGGCGAAAAATCCATCACAGACGTATCTTCTTTTAAAAAAATACAGAAAACCATTTCCGAGAATTTGTTTTTTTCATTAAAAAAAAATAATAATTTCATAGCCAATTATTAATAAAAAAAAAACTGGTGCTCCTCTATCGGAAAACTCGTCGAGTGGTGGTTCGGTATCTATTTCCGGAAGTTCGTGCAACGTTTCGATCCCTAAAACCGAGAATAGAGAACCAAAGAAAGTACCGATCAGCCAACGAACCGGTGGCAAATTAAAAACAGCCTTATCTCCTTTTTTAATAAAAATAAAACAAAACCACCTCATAGAATTTTTTTTTCACAACAAAAAAGAACAATAATTTCATAGACAATTATTAATGAAAAACACCTGCGCTCCTGTATCGGAAACTCATTGCGTGGTCGTCGGGTATCCGTTTGAGGGAGCTCGTGTAACGCTCCGATCCGATACTTCGCTCGATCAAAGTCGGTCAACTTGTATAATGGCATGGTAATTGAGAGTGCCCCGAGTGAAACACTTCGCGCCGTCGACGAGATAACGGAGGAGAAAAGCGGAATTCCCGGAAGTCCGGGGTTTCCTTTAGCAGAGTTTGCTCCGTTCGAGGGGGCGTTCGGGCGGCCAAAGCTCTCCGACCGGAATCAGGAGTATCGCGTGACGAACCGAAAAAGGGTTCCGCGTCCGAACCGAAGAAGGGGTTCGGGTTCGAACCGAAGAAGGGTTTACAAAAGGTTTTTCGAAGGGACGTCGGTTTCCGCCTCGAGATGAAATCCTCGACGAGAAGACGCGTGCAATCGTGGGAGTAAACAAGAGCTAGAGAAAAAGTGAAGAGGCGAAAAGTGCACTTAATATCGGCCCGGGAGGAAATCCCTCCCGAAGAAGGTACCGGCTTGATTGAACTCTCCAGCTCGAATCGAAGCTCAGCCGATCGATCCAACGACGCGAAGAGGATTGCAGCTATAAACCAAAAAAAAAGTGAATCTTTCGCGAATATCCAGCCAGGCGCTAGTTAATGGAACAATCTCCGGCGCGCATATCCAGGATAACAGCGGGGGTGTCCAGTGTGGAATTTAAGTGGCAATAAAACGATACAGCTTACGAAAGTAATTTCAAAAAATAAAATAAACATTTTTAAAAAATACCGTGCGATAAACGTGAAAAAAGAATTTCATAACGCTTTCGATTGGAGTGCAAAAAAGTGGCAATAAATCGATCATGTTTAAGAAAAACTTTGGTCGGCGGTCGTAAAAATAATATAAAATAAAAAAAATTTTATCTTCGATAGTTCGACTGATTGAGGAGTTTCGAAGCTCGTCGACGATGATCGAGAGCGCGGCCGTGTCGAAAGTCCTGGCGGCCGGGAGATCGAGCGGCGATCGGGAGGATCGATCGTCGATCGACAATCTTCCCTTCGGCGAGACGAAGGGAATCGAGTTAACGACGATACTCCGCGATAATTATACCGTCGCGATAAACGAACTTCTGACGAGCGATTCATCGTCGACGCCGAGCAATCAGCGACGGGACGCTCTCTACGTCGTGATACCGATCACGGTTATATACGTCCTCATATTTTTCACGGGACTCATCGGGAACGTCTCGACGTGCGTGGTTATCGCGAGAAACCGGTCGATGCACACGGCGACCAACTACTACCTGTTCAGTCTAGCTGTTTCCGATCTTCTTCTGCTTATATCCGGCCTACCGCCGGAAATGTACTACATATGGTCCCACTTTCCCTACCTGTTCGGCGAGATTTTCTGCATCATACAGAGCTTCGCCGCCGAGACCTCCGCCAACGCCACTGTACTCACCATAACGGCTTTCACGGTCGAGAGGTAAACATCCGTTTTCGTTGCTACGTAAACGCCTACTTACGACGATGTGTGAGAAAGAATATTGATTTAGAAAAATATTAATATGGAAAAATGTAAATATGAAGAAGTATTAATATAGAAAAATGTTAATATGAAAAAGTATTAATATGGAAAAATGTTAATATAAAAAAATATTGGTCCACGCAATGAGTAACCCAATATGCTCCAATCAATATGTTTCAATTGCATTCGAATCTTCCTGAGTTTCTCGATCAAAGGTAAATGCTCCTATAAGTAACCATACAAGAATGTATCAAATACGCTGATCACGAATCTACTACTTATTTTTTTCATGAATGAATATTTATTGAGGAAAATTGCGTCTAAAATACAATACTGTTTTTTTAAAGAAATTCAACAAATTCCAAATGACAAAATTTAAACGGTTGGATCGATTCTCTCGAAATTTCAATGGAATTAAAATTTGTAATGGCAGTGCGTGCAGACATTTTCGAAGACATAAAAAATGACATACAAAAAAAACTGAACATTTTGGGATGACATTTTGCAGAAACTTTGACTATTAACAACACATGCTGTGTGTGAAATTTCAGCTAGATCGGTCGAGGCATTCACGAGTTATAGCCGTTCGAATTTTTCGCGTCCGATTCAAACACACACACACACATACATCCGGACATTTTTTCTATATGTGATTTTTCGATCTTTTGGAACATTCCGAACACGTTTTCATTAAAATCTCGAGAATATTTTTTCACCATAACAAAATTTCCTCTATGCACGGAGAAAAAAAAAATTGTTGGGATAACAAAAATTTTGTTACCATAACTGATGTAGCTAGTTAACATAGGCACAACAAAATATTTTGTTGTGGCAGCAAATATTTTGCTCCGGCAACAAATATTTTGCTATAGCAGCCAAATATTTTTGCTGCCACAACAATAAATTATTAACGATCTACATTTTGTTAGACAAACAGAACTGTTTTTCTCCGTGTGAGGAAGCAAAAAATGATTTAAAAAAAAACTGAAACGTCGGTACATCGGATTATTGAAATAGACTCCTCTGGGAAAAATAGTTCATTGGCTAAAAGTTCGAGTCCTTCGCATAAACAGTAATCGTGTGACTAGCCGGAGACGGGTTGAGTAATTTGACAACATTTTCATATTCACGTCACATTCAGCGATCGGCGATGAAGACGTGCGTGCTATGGATAAACATAACCGGCGTCGTCACCACCGGTAGTTTGTGTTCGGCAAGATTAATGAGATAGAGAAAGGGAGAGTGTTATCTTATACGAAATATCTGCGGCGCGCGACTCAACCAAATTCATTGGCTTGTGCCTCGACTCATCAAACGATATCGTATCATTCGATCTTTTTACCGTTTGTGCGTTGCGAGGAGCAATAAAAGCTGTCAGCATTGTCTCGCGTGCTGCATAACCGAGAAATCGAAGAGCCGATTAAATTACCGGGTTAAAAAGGTGCAAAGTAATTTGCACATGGCTTCCGTATTTATTAAAAATTGTGAAATAGTTCGTTGATCAATTTTGGCTTCTTTATACACAAAGCTATGCGCAAAATTGTAATAAATGAGGAAGTCATACACAAATTATTTTGCACATTTTTCCGCGACATAAAAAAATTTCATAAAATTGAATGTCAAAATTTATCGTAAACTTTATTGTAGAAAATGGCCAATTTAAATTTGGGTAACGCATCGTTTTGAGGCTATGTATTTATGTATTTTCTCCCCATTGATGAGGAATGTCCAAATTATTTTATGCCTAGAGCCACATTTGATTCATTAACTGGTGTCGAACGATAAATACAAATATTCCGAAAAACTCAAAAGTTTAAAAATCTCATAAAATTTAAACGATTAGTTCAATTCTCACCAAATGTTTTATCGAACATTGTGCAGTGTTAGTCCAGCCCCGCCTCAAACTTAAGCTCGATACCTCGATGTTTACTTAAATTATACAGTTTATAGTCATTAAAAAAAAAAAAATCAAAATTCCATAAAATCTGATCGCCTGGATGGATTTCGGGCAAATTCAGTATCAAAGGTCCATGATGATAGCATTATATTTGTATGCAGTTTTAGAATAATAGCTTAAAATTTACGCAGGTTGGAGCTATTAGAGACTTTTTTAATTTCCGTAAGTTCAAAAATAAAAATTCCGAAGCATAAGTTCTCGTACTGAGCCTGAATCTTCATGAAAATTGCACTGACTGAAGAGACGTAACCGCTCTACTAGTCTACAAAATTTCAACCCGCCATCTCAAAGCGTTTCCGAACTAGAGCCGTTTTAACCGATGGAATTTTGTTACACGCATAGAGAAAAAAGGATGGTATTTCCTACTATAACAAATAGTTCCCAGAGGGGACGTCTATATAGATAGTTTGTGATAGTATATATTCAATTGATTTAACTATGATCATAGTTACAACTATAATTTTTGGTAATTGTTGTAACTGTAAAACATAGACGTCCCCCCTGGGAACTATTTACTATGCAAGCTTTTTTCAGTGTACCAACTTAAACATGCAATCATGTTACACATGTTAACATACATGTTAACATACGTTTTAACATACATGTAAAAATACGCATTAACATACGTGCTAACATACATGTTAACATACAAAAAAAAATAATGCCATGTTTTTTTTTTTTTTTCTTTACAGATACGTAGCGATATGTCATCCGTTCATCTCCCACACGATGTCGAAGCTCTCGAGAGCCGTGAAGTACGTGATTTTTATATGGCTCCTGGCTCTGTGTCTCGCGATTCCCCAGGCGATACAATTCGGTGTCGTGTTCTCGAGCGACGCGAACGGCACGACAATACCGGAAACGGCAACTTGTTCGAGGAAATGGGTTATTATCGATCACGCCTTCGAGATATCGACGATGTTGTTTTTCGTCGCACCTATGACTATAATAACGGTCCTCTACGTGCTAATCGGAGTTAAGCTCCGAGGATCGAGACTGCTCACTGGAACCAAGAGAAATCCCATCGCCAGCGGTATCAATCACTCCGATTGCGGAAGGGGGCGCAGTTCGTCCCAGAGAAACGTCATAAGGATGCTCGGTGAGTATTACAATTTTCATAACATTTTTTTTTTAAATGCCAACAAAAAACAAAAAAAAACTTCCAGCTCCATTAAATCCTTACAAAAAACTTACAGCTCCATTACATCAGCAAAGATAGTGCACATTAAGGTAGTAGCGGACATCCGGAGCCCACGTGAGTTTAGAGAGAATTGAGAGAGGAATTGCGAACACTTCTTGATGAGCTAAAAATATGAAAAAATCAGCCACATAGAAGGTACTGAAAATATTAATTTTGCATAATAATAATTTCAAAATTTTGTCAACAAATTAACGACAAAGAAATTTCCCGACGAATCACCCGACAACCTAACTTTTTTTTTATGAAAACGATTTGCTAATTTTTCTGAATACGTATGAATTTTCTCAGAATTACTGGTTATTTTTGAAAATCGCGTTTTTAGTTAATGAAAAAACGTAATTTAAAAAAATTACTCACAATTCTGAAAACATTCATACGTGTTCAAAAAGATTTACAAATTGTTTTTATATCAACAAAAAGTTAAGTTGCCGGGGAATTTGTTGAACCATTTTTTTTCGTTCATTTGTTATTAACATTTTGGAATTATTATTATGCATAGTCAATTTTTTCAACACCTTCTTTATGCTTGATTCTTTTCAGAATTTTAGTCCGTCGAGAAGTGTTCGCAATTCTCTCTCAATTCTCTCTGAACTCATGTGGGCTCAGGCTGCCGCTAGTACTACCTTAAGGATGCTTCACACGAACATTCCCAGGCAAAAGTGAGATTCACTGGGAATTCGAAAACTTCGTAATGGTATAAAAATCTGAAAAAAAATCAATTGTATTAAAGGTGCCAACAACATCCATTTTGCATAATAATAATGTTAAATAGTGATTAACAAATGACAAAAAAATGGTTCAACAAATAAGAAGCAAACGTTTCTTTTTCTCTTTTCAAATTAATTCATTTATATTCTAGAAGCCACATACATTTATTCAGAATTTTCTATCATATTTGAATTTCCCGTTTTTGACATTTTTTTTAAGGCCGTAATTACGGAACAGTTGGATCAATGGCCTCGAAATTTTTTGTGCGTACTGTAGAATCGTGACTGAACATATCCGAAATTCATGGCTCTACATCGACTTTTCAAATTTTCGAGAAAAAAACATTTGAAATGATAGAAAATTCTAAAAAAAAATGCATACAAATTCTAAAAAATCAAGGAATTCATTTAAAATGAGAAAATAAAAAGTCTGATTTTTTGTTTAAACAATTAATTTTTCGAGTCATTTGTTAGTAACTTTTTGGCATTATTATTATGCCAAATCAAATATCTTGACATATATAATGCGGCGAATTTTTTTCGGACTTTTGGTATGTCGCGAAGTATTGAAACGTTTATCGCATCCATAATGTCCACGATTGAGGATCTGCGATCAAACTCGCTGATTGCAGCATCGATCTGCAATCTGCGCTACCACCACGAAAACTAAATATATTATCGACGTATATAAAAACATAGACGCAGATATATACATATATATATAATATATAAATATCTATGTCTATATTCGATCAGTCGCCCTGCCGAAGCCTCGCAGCTCTAAGAACAAGTCCACCGAGACGCACGCGTTAATGTCTGCTAAGGTGTGGGAAAAAAATCCTCCACTACCGATCAAGGCGATCGGGGACGAAAAAGGAAGTCGGTCTGGAAGGGACCTTCGATCGTTCAACTCGGTAGAAAAAAATAAATAAAACAATATAACGGAATCGTTCGCCAAGGCAGCCGCGGAATCTTTGGAGAATCTATAATTCACTTTGGCCCGAGCTGGAAGGCGGAGAACGTTTTGACCACCAATGTTCTTAGCCGCGAGATCCGATAGTTGACATTCATCGGCAAAACTTCTCACGCGCACCGCCTCGTTAGACTTTTTGCGTCTAACAAGCTCCGTAGGTGTGGGATATTTTTTGAGCAGGTAGTTTATCGGGTTCGTTTGGGAGCCTCGTCCCCCATTCTCTCCGCGACTCGGGCACTGCCTACTTGATCCAAAGGTCAGAAACCCCGGCGCTCGGCTTAATTTAATTTATGGAGCACGGTGGAACTCGATCTATCCGAGCCGGAGAGAAAGAACACGGAATAGAACTGTGATGAACTAAAGATAAGGGGAATTTAGGAGAGACCGGGGACAAAAGTAACACGGGTCAATTGTAACAAGCGGCTGCGCAACGCTGCGCATGATCGGACGCATCGCATATGAAGTGAGCACCACTATAGACATCACCTTATGGCCATGCAATCACCTCATAGCTGAGTTTTCAAAAATACCAATTCGCCGAAACCAAATGTGATTCGCGACTGCAGAAGTGATTTTTCGGCGGTTCGGATCGCGTCAGCTAGGCAACACACAATACTAAATATTAGTGCAAACAAGCACAAGGAATTGAAAGGTACATTTTTGCGGAACATTTTGATCGTTGAGACGATCCGTTTCAGATTGTTATTAACCGATGCCATAAGCAATAATTAACATCTACCAATGCCAATACCAATACCAATATATTTTATTTATTTTATTCTTACATTCTAAGCAATCAGCGATAATTTATACACTTATTATAATTTATAATCAACCAATTGCAGACTATAACATTTATAGTTGGGTTGTATAGTTAGGCCGGCTAAAATGTCTTTGCCGGGTAAAACAGCTTAGACGGCTAATACACTTTTTTTATTTTTTTTTTTATTTAAATTTAAATTTTTCTGTGACAGTGCACCCCGGTTCTATTTCTTAATAGCGGTCGGCGAAGGATTTCATTGGTACAGCAGGATGTTACAAATGACCCCACTATCCGTTACAATTGACCCCACCGCGGCCCAAAATCTTACCGAATTTTGTTTGTGTTTAAAGGGGCGGTGTTCGCAATTCCGTGCACTTTCTGCTTGAAATTTTGTAACTAAATACCTAAGACTAGGTTTAATGGTACACCATTGGATGCCGAAGCGTTACACTCTCGGGTTTGTTGGTAAAAAAATAAAAAAGGATTTTTGTTACTTTTGTCCCCGGTCTCCCCTAATATCGAAACTTCACTCTGAGAACCGCGGACAAGTCGCCGCGCCGCGGGCCGATCTCTCCTCTTTGGCGATTCCCGGATCGCACGACCTTGACTATCTCTCGCATTTTATTATGTAACTTCGCGCCTGCTATTCATTTTGTTTCTTTTTTTTTGTTCCTGCATCCGCCCGCAGCCTCGATCGAGAATTCTACATTCGATGCTGTCTAGGAAGGTTTTACGTTGAGGGTCAAAATTACCGCGAAGGATACGGGGAAAGTGGGCGACTGCCGGTTAGCCGAGGCAGAACCACAATGTCTGCTTAGAGTGAAGTTTCTATATTTAATTATGAAGAGGCAAAAGTGTTGGGAAATCTGCTAGCAGATGGTAGCGTTTCAAGCTATAAAATGATTAGCGGCTAAGTGTTATTTAGCAATTAAAAAAAGTTTATCTGACTGATAATTCATATCTCAGAGGTGACCATTTTTTTTTATAGTACCGAGTTTCGAGTTTTAATTTTGGAGAGGCAAAATCTGTGGGAAATCGACTCGTGAATTCTAGCGTTTCAAGCTATAAAACGATTATCGACTAAGTGTTATTAGCAGTTAAAGAAAGTCTATCTGACCGATAATTCATATATTACAGGCGATCTTTTTTTTTTAGACAACCGAGGTGGAACCTTGAAATCTCTGTGGAGTGAAGTTTCGATATGAAATTTTATAGAGGCAAAAACTTTGGGAAATCGACTAGCAGATTAATTCGATAAATTGTGCTAAAAAGTTTTATTGACCAGTTTAAACGATACATTTTTTATTCAATATAGCAAGATAAGTCAAGAGACATCGTGGAACCGTTGCCCAATTCTTCAATATCAGTAGTTCTACTACTGATATTAAACAACTACTTTGTTGGCCGGTTTCATCCACTAACTGATATTCTCCCACCTTCCTTATAACAGCCCGTCGGCCCTGGAGCTCTTATCACTCATACCGTAAAATGTGTCTGTACATTACGCGATCTATCTTGTAGTTTATTGGCGCCGAAACTACAAGATACGGATGCCGAAAAAAGCCGGGCAGAGGCAGCATGGACTTCCTATCTATAAGTGATCCCTCGACCCTATTATGAATTCTATATCTATATATGTTTTTTCTATTAATAGTACATATAGAGCTCCGCATATCGGGAAGTAGCAACAGATTCGCCATGTTTCGCTGCTTTATGTAACGTTGAGGAACGTCCAAAAAAAAAACTTTTATTCATATTTTTCATACTTTTTTTCGCCCTTCGGAAGTAAAACTACGTAGATCGATTACCCCGGACGCTCCCGGTTTGACGTGTTTTTGCTTGCGAATCAAACCGGAAATTAAGTTTTCCTCTCGAGACCAGCTCGCACATAAAGCGAGACAGGCCATAACGCCATAAAAAAAAGTGTATTAAGAGCTCGGATTTTCAGATTTACTCAAGGAACGCTTTAGGGGAACAATCCCGGTAGCCTGCGATGTTAATAAAAGTCGGGGCAAAACCTACGTCCCTTGAAGCACGGCAGGGATTTTATATTGACGTAAAAAAGGCGATCCCTTAAACGAATATAATCGACAAATATTTTTCAAATTACCATATAAGACATTTTTATGCATAATTTTTTTTTTACATTGTGTTGGGTGGGGAGGTATTTTTTTCCTTGCATCCAGCACTGAAAGTGCATGCAGACTCGGTCTGTCTCGAATTAATTGCACGAGTCACCGAAGCAGCCAACAACCGGACGGAGTCGTCGGAACTATCGAAGTTCCGAGCACGGCGGGCGATAATAATTTTCCAACTCGTGTGGATTAATTCGTACCCTGAGAAAAAAAGAATATAGTAAAAGCAACAATACTAACTTTATACCATAAAAAATAGGGGGGACGTTTACATTTTATAGTTACAACAGTGACAACACATCGTGGTTGCAACAATAATTATAATTTAACCAATAGAATGTATACTATAAAATACTATCTATATAGACGTTCCCCCTCGGAACTATTGGTATAGTAGAAAATACTATCCTTTTTCTCAGTGTACCTTAACATACCGAGGGAATACATTCTCGGACGGGAATCAGGTTCCGCTGAATACCTGAACCGCGGGCGTCGAGAAAAAAATATTATGCAACCGGTTTCTAGTTTGGATCGAATCCGAAAAAATAAATAAAAAAAAATAAAGGGCAAGTGTGAATTTCACCGTTGATGAAGTCTCTTTCACTACAACGTGCATAATATATCTCCGCATTCGACAACCAGCGATCGTGAGGTCGCGTCGGCCCAATCGATATCATCCTCATATTTTCCTCTCAGCACGAAACAAAAAATTTGTTGGTAAAACACATTTTTGTTACCGTAAAAAATTTAGATAGTTACACATAAAATAAAAACCGCAGATGCAAATATCCAGCACTCACCATAAACCAAGAACTCGAAAGAATGGCAAATGAAGATGTAACCCCAACATAAACAAATATATGTAAGAAACCGTAGACCGTGGAGAATATAAAATCGTATATTGGTTGACAAAAGATATTATCGGATACAAGTTTGAATATTGAGACGAGATGTGCCCGCTTTGGGGACTCTTCGTAGAATGCCTCGCTAGCTCGGCGACGCGAGGCGTCTCCTCTTAGTACTTGAGATTGGTGGGTCCTCCGTGTGAGGCCCACAAAGGGTCTTCTATGTCCATGTTATAAACAAAGGGGTCGATAAGTCGTCCATAGGCAGTCGGCTGGCTCTGCAGCAGGCGCCGGAGAGACGAGTTGCTTTCATATAACTCAAAGTAATTTAACTCACATAAGAAGGAATGGATTAACATGTACTAAAAAAGCAAATCAGGGGCTGAAGCACTTAAGTCGATGACTTATTGGCAATAGCAATAGCATTATGAAATGTAAATAATCTTTGAAATGTACTAGCATCTATACCGTGTAATATATTACCAACAACTCAAAAGAATGGCAAATGAAGATATAACTCCAACATAAACAAATATAACTCAAAGCAATTTAATTCACATATGGAGGAATGTACTAACATGTACTAAAAAAAGCGAATCAGAGACTGAAGGACTTAGGTCGATGGCTTATTGGCAATAGCAATAGCATTATGAAATGTAAATAATCTTTGGAATGTACCAGCATCCATACCGTGCAATATATTATCAATAAATAAATTTACTACTACTGCTAGATAGTTAATATCGGGATAATAAAACCAGCTTGTTACTATAGCAACATTTTTCGCTTGGAGCGATTTGACTCCGCAACAAAACAGTCCCTGTTACTGTAACAAAAAAATTGTTATATAACTGAGTGGGGCGCGTATGTGTGTCAAAAACTGCAACGAGCTCGAGACGCTTGTCGCGCAAAATTAAAACCAAGAGACGCGAGGAAAAAGTTCCTTTGTATTCGAGTAAAAATAAAAAATATAATGGAATTGCAAACTATTGAAATTTCTGTATCTGGATGTATAGACTGCGAAATACCTTTCGGAGTTTCGAAATTGCACATACGGACATTATATTGAATATAGTAGTAGTAAAAAGGTATTTATTGACAATAACGGTTGGTCCTTTCAATCTCCGATACGTCTCTGCATATTAATGTTAAGTCGCTCTTAATGACATTGGCAATGGACCATCGTCCGGAGTTCTTCAGCCTATATTCAATATAATAAACTGATAAAATACAAACGCGATGAGTTAATCTTCGAATAAATGTATGTACGTATCTGTAACTATCCCATTACGAGTCATTACTCAGGCGTGAAATTACAACGGGCTTCGTTCTCATAGCAAACTACATCGTCGCAGTAACAAGAAAGTTTTGTCGTGATAGAAAAACCAATTGCTTCTACGTGGTAATATTTTTGCTGCTTTTACAAATCGTTTGCTGCTGGATCGAGGTAATTGTCAGCCAAACTCATTTTGTTACACTGTAAAAATAAATTGTAAATTTAATGTACTGGAACTTGAAATTTGCTGACATTACTCATATTAATTGCACATTAATGTACTTTGCTTGTAAAATAAAAATACCGGATATTAAAATTACAAATCTTTTGCTGCAAAATTTACAAAAATGTTCACGAAAAATACAAATTTTATTGTAAAATGACAACACACATGTGTTTGAAATTTCAGAAACGGTTTATGTAAAAAAGCTTCCAATACTGTTATTTAATTTTCAAACAAAATTTTTTTAGAGTGTAGAGCAGGTCAGTAATTTTTTACGCGCGTGTACATGTCCATTGTATCGTCGCACACCCGCGATGTCAATCCGAGCGAACACCGGCGAGCTCAACCAATTCGAGTTTACCAAAATTCAACGTCCGAGAGATAAAAAAAAAATAAATAAAAAATAAAAATTGCTCGAGAATTATTCATAGAGATTAGTTATGGTCAATCGAGCCCCGTCGGCCATTACCGGTCTGACTTATGGCAGTCGTTAAACGCCGCAAAAACTCGTCGGCTGAGGAACACTTTATCGCAGCTCAGCCGGTAAGTTTCGAAAGCGGGAATCAGCGAGGGCAACAAGGACGGCAGCCCGCTGGTTATCCGATGCGAGGGCTCGGCGATAAAAGAAGATGAAGAAGAGCGAGGAAGCGAACCAAAAGAAAATGAAAAAAAAAGAAAAAAAAAAGGTAACGAAAACTGAGAGAAAGAGAGCCGCCGGCGTGGAATTTCTGGGCAGGGTCGCGTACAGCAGAGATTTATCGCATCGATCGAATATTCATTTGTGTCTTGTTCTCCCGAAGAGGGGAGCTATCTTTCCCTCCGTCCGACCTTTGTGTCGATATCTTTTCCTCCTCGTTATCTTTCTTGGGTTATCGAAGGCAGACCGAAAAAAGGACACACTCGATTTCTCGACCTTCTGGTCGGTGTTTTCTGGGGGTGCGCCGAAATCTAAACGACAAAAAAAAAAAAACCGATGAGACTTTTCCTTCAAAGTCGGTCGCGTGACTATTCTTACCATAGCATGCGAATTTCGATCTTACTGAATGGAGCGATACGGTGCACCATTACCCGAGGGACGTTTTCAGTTTGATAATAATATCGAACTATATCGTTAAATTACTCGGAAGGGCGAGGCCTTTCGATTTCTGAATATAGCAGCGCTCTATGATCGTCGTCGTGTTGGTTGGCGATCGACGATAATGTGTAGGGGAACCCTCATCGAAAGGAACTACTGAAAAATACTACCGGACTACTCGACCACTGACCTGTGTTAAATTGGCGGACCATTGAAAACTACCGGAAATCTGGTGTAGCCATTACTGGATGTCTTGTGTAGTTAATTACCATTGGGTAATTAACTACCCGAAACTAATATACATTTTCGATAAGTAAAGCTCGAAACTGCTACGAAGGGCCAGTAATTAACTACGCGAAACTGTGAAGAGTGTTCAGTACTCAATAACTGTGAATTCACGCAGTCTTCAGTAATTCACTGATGATCAGTAGTATCCAGTAGTTAACTACTAACAAACTACTGAACTACTGCCCAGTTTTAAATTAGCGGACTACTGGAAAGACTGGAAATCGGGAATAGTTAATTACTGAACGTTACTGGGTATTTTGTGTAGTTAATTACCATTGGATAATTAACTTCCCGAAAATAGTATACATTTTCGGTAAGTAAAACCTCGAAACGGCTACGCCCAGTAGTAGTAGTATGTTTTTTATTTCATGTACACCCTCTCGGGTCTATACATGTCCCCTCCCTTATACAATTATATCCCCTTATTCTAGTGTTTCTTACTATATCTTTCCAACACTTACAATACTTATTTCGACTAGAATTGCCTGAAACTTGTTAACTAGAAATGACTGAAAACACAAAAATCTCCCGATTCATTCAACATTCACACTCTCAATACATGTTCAAGTATTTCCATTCACACATTCCACGTTTGTTTCCTTCGCGTTCTCCACTAGTTTTTCAAACGCAGCAATATATTCACATAGAGGTACAATAGGCTTCCCTTTTAAATCACCATTCACCTCCCATTCGAGGTCTGCTCCTTCCGTATTCCCTTTCCAACGAATGGCCAGTAATTAACTAGGCGAAACTACTGAGAGTGTTCAGTGCTCAACTACTGTAAATTCACGCAGTTTTCAGTAATACACTAGTGATCAATAGTATCCAGTAGTTAACTACTAATAAACCACTGAACTACTGCCCAATTCTAAATTAGCGGGCTACTGGAAAGACTGGAAATCGGGAATAGTTAATTACTGAACGTTACTGGGTATTTTGTTCAGTTAACTACTGAACATTACTGAGTATTTCGTGTAGTTAACTACCACTGGGTAATTAACTAACCGCGAACTACTATACATTTTTGGTAAGTAAAAACTCGAAACTGCTACGAATGGCCAGTAATTAACTACGCGAAAACACTATGAGTGTGTACTCAACTACTGTGAATTCCTGCAGTTTCCAGTAATTCACTAGTGATCACTAGTATCCAGTAGTTGAATACTAATAAACTACTGAACTACTGCCCAGTTCTAAATTAGCGGACTACTGGAAAGATTGGAATCTGGCGTAGTTAACTACCCAAAACTACTATAAATTTCCAGTCGGGAAAAAACTCGAAACTTCTACCAATGTCCAGTAATTAACTATGCGAAACTACTATGATGGTCCAGTACGCAACTACTGTGCATACCCGCGCTGTCGAGTAATTCACTATTGAGTATTATACGTAGTTTCCTATGACTGTATTTCACTAGTGAGTATTGCTTGTAGTTTTCAGCAGTTCTACTTATAAGCAGTCATTACCAATGCAGGAATCACTATGTCCTCAGTAATAACTACAGACCGTTGAGAGGTAACTACTAAAAAGTCATAACTACTTGTGTCGAAATTACTGGGTTGCCAGTAGCTACTGTTGAACCTTCATCAGTCACTACCGAACGCCTAGTGGGTTTTTTCGGTGCGGGAATTAATGAAAGATCTTTTTAATAAGCCTCATTGAGTTAAACAAACTTTTGAGGAGATGATTGATCTCCGATAGATCGTGGTGGATATCGAGTTACAACCAGCACCGCTGACAGCAAAGAGTGTTAATGATCTGACAAAACAAAGCTTCCTCTGTGAGAAAGAAAAAGTCTCTAAAGATCATATCTTACCTGGGCTTCTTTTGGTGCCGTCTCATCATTTATAGGAATACATTGAATTATAAATTGAAACCTAAGTTACACAAGAATAAATCGTGGAAAAAGTCTCGAAGAGAAAGACCCCTTATTAAAATCTCGTGAGGTTAAAGCCTCGGCAACGACTAAAACCAAACTCGTCGTCGACTCGAAGGAAGTCGTAAAGTGTGCTAGTTCCTGACACAAAGAGACTTTTAAAGTCGAGCCGATGTGAAATTCATCCTTCTTCATATTTCTTTTCGTTTTTTTTTTTAAAGTTTTTTATCGTGTTTGTCCCACTCGAAATTCAATAAAGACTACCCAGACGTTCGTCGCGCTGGTCGGAAACTTTATTCCCGAGATTCAGTTTTGTTTGCTCCTCGCAGCCGCCTCCAGTAGCTTCACCCTGATTTAGTATCAAAAATATTCGGCGAATTTTTGTGGGTTTTTTTTACAATCTTTTTACACTTTTATACTGTACTACTACCACTGCCGACAACTAACGTTCTCTTTCCACACCCCAACTCGCTGTATCTAGCAGTACACGAGAGAAAAAGTCGGAGGCGTGCGGTCTCATAAATTTTTGGCTTTACCAGCGAAGTCCCGGACCACTGAAAATGTTTCTCTCACGATTACCGTATAAATACTTTTTTACCGCAATTTCATTAAACTTCAACGCGAGACGTTGGAAAATAAAAGATCGCCCACGTTATTGAGACGGCCGTTGCGGGCTTAATAATAAGTCCGCGTCGGAAAATAATATTTATATATTTTTACGTATTAAAAAATGTTGCTTCCACATAGAGGAAGCTTTGTTTTCATGAAGAAAATGTTTTCGCGACAGTAATAAAAACGTGTTCGAATGTCTCAAAAGATCGGAAAATCAATTTATAAAATATATCAGAGGTTTTCCCGATACGACGAATAACTACAATTTTCATAAAGAATCTTTAAAATACTTTTTTACCGCAATTTCATTAAACTTCAACGCGGGACGTTGGAAAATAAAAGATCGCCCAGGTTATTGAGACGGCCGTTGCGAGCTTAAAAATAAATCCGCGTGGGAAAATAATTTTTATGCATTTTTAAGTATTAATAAATGTTGCTTCCACATAGAGGAAGCTTTGTTTTCAGGAAGAAAATGTTTTCGCGATATTAATAAAAACGTGTTCGAATGTCTCAAAAGATCGGAAAATCAATTTATAAAATATATTAGATGTTCTCCCGATGTTCTCCCGAAATGACGAATAACTACAATTTTTATAGAGAAGCTTTGTACTGAACATTGCAAAAATTTGTGATTTTTTTTTGTATTTTCGAAGTCATATTTTTCAAATGCGATTATTTTCTTTTACTGATACAGCTTCCGCTATCAGGAAGTGAAACAATCACGGCGAATGATTTGTCATACAAGCTTTCTACACAAAAGTAAAATAGATGAGAAAACTTTGTGAAAATCTCGATTTTCGCGCTTTTCTTATTATTTCTTTTATTTTTTTTTTTCTTAAAAAAATGTAAATTTTCATGTCGCCGTCTCATAGTGTTACTTTATTCGCAAAGCTACTTCCATGAGAAAGCATTTTCGGTATTTTTGGCTTCCTCGCAGAGAAAGCTTCGTGAATAAAGGATCATTATAAGAAAGCGATACGAAAATGTCAATTTTCAATTTTTATGAGAAAGCGATATGAAAATTTCAATTGTTAACTTTTATCAGGAAGCGACATGAAAATTGAAATTTTCAACATTTGAAATTCTATTCATTACTCCTGTTCTCTTTGCGTGTCGACATAATTATTTGCCCTCAATAATATTAGCGAATAAGCTTTAAATCATCAACTCGATACTTGGTGATTTGGAGAACTCGCATATAAGCGTGTCAACGTCCCAGAATCGAAGCTCTCCTGAAAAAACCCCGTCATCTCCATCGTCTTGTATATTTCTAGCCGTGAAACATAATCGGCACCTGGGTTTTTCCGCGACGCCATCGGAAAGCAAAAAAATCGCTATTCAAAAACACCCAAAATCACTCATTTTTGCAATATTGGCTTGTATACCCAAAAAATGTTTTCTTGTTAGTCGTCGCTCCGAGACTATATTTAATGTATTTTTCCACGCTGATTACGAATCCACCACTTATTTTATTCATGGATTAATATTTAATACATAAAATTGAGTATCATATAAAATACAAATTTTTCATAAAATTCAAAAAATGCAAAATTACATAAAATGGAAAAGTTGCAAAAATGCAAAATTACATAAAAAAGAATCATCGAGTCGTCATACTGCATATGTGTACAACTTTTTACGCCGATCGCGAAAAAATTGTAACAGCCAGAGTG
This sequence comes from Ichneumoninae sp. A BG-2022a, assembly GCA_030522665.1. Lineage (NCBI taxonomy): Eukaryota > Metazoa > Arthropoda > Insecta > Hymenoptera > Ichneumonidae > Ichneumoninae sp. A BG-2022a. The sequence continues at coordinate 19,924 of JAPYZC010003256.1, read as the reverse complement.
CGCATGGACATGATTGAAGAAGTTAAAAATCTCGTATAAAAATAACAACATTTTTTAATGAAATTTTGAAGAAACTTTGATTAGTCCAGAAATTCTCGAGTTATAGCGCTTCGAATTTTCCGCCTCTAACTCACAAATACGTGCGCACACACACGCACCTACACATCCATCCGAACATTTTTTCTAAAGGTCATTTTTCGATGTTTTCGAAAATGTTGAACATGTTATCATAAAAATCTCGAAATATTTTTTTTTTCAACCACAACAATTTTCCTCTACGAGGAAGAATACTAAAACGAACCCTGAGAACGCATTGAAATGGACGGATAACTATGGGAAGAGGAAAAATGCATTATTCAGCGTCCGATCTCACGCTAAGAACAACGCCGGGCAGGGTTGGGCGGTATTTGCGATTTTTCTGCGCTGCAAGCTTCGGTGACAACACCCGCAAATTAATCGTCGACGGGGAGCCCTCGACGAGAACGATGGTTCGATAATATTTCTCGGCTAACGCGATGGAACACTCCGAGTTGACGCACTCATCGATTGACGAGTGGAAACTCGAACGGGCGATCGAACGAAAACAAGTACTGGCCGTTACAAACCGCCGGAGGAGATGACGACAAAAAAAGAAAAAGTAGAGTCGTGTTGGAATTCGTCCAATCGAAGGGAACTCGAGAAATAGTTACACAGAAAGTTGACTCCCTCCTCGTGGCTGACACATGTAATTAAATGGGACGAGTTTGTCGAATGCGAGCTCATTTCCGGTGTCTCCGATACGCGACACGACGCGGTCAATAAGTCTTCCGCGTGATTTATGGCATTCCGGTTTCACCGAGACTCGAATCTATTGATTAAAATTGATGAATTTTTTCATTATCAAAAAAATATACAGGTTGTCCAATTTTAATCTTATATCTGATTTATCTCGAAAAATACGGCTCCGATCAAAAATTTAGTTCAATGAAAGTTTTATGGTTCGAAGGGGAACGTTCAAAAAAAATTTTTTTTGGGCCACAATTCAAAAGGTTGGCGCTAAGATGGCTTACGTGTTTGTTTTTAATGAAAACACGACACTTCTTTGTCAATAAAAAATTTGTCGAATAAAAACTAACAACTTTTGTAGGAACGTTTTTTTAATAAAGTCCATAATGTTTGGAGTAGAACGGTGGTTTTGGTGGTGAACGGCGGCTTTGGTGGTGCGTGTGTGCGTGCACACTTACACTTGAGATGCTAAAGACTTTATCTCCTCGTGCTATATCCTGGGTACCGCTAAAATAGTAAAAAATGGTGTTCTACTAAAAATTATGGACTTTATAAAAAAAAAATGTTCTTACAAAAGTTATTAGTTTTGATCCGACACATTTTTTAGTGACAAAGAAATGTCGTGTTTCCATTTTAAAAAGACATGTAGGCCATCTTAGCGCCGCCATTTTGAATTGTGGTACAAATGAAAAAAATGTTGGTCGTCCCTCTTCGAACCCTACAATTTTCATTGAACTCAATTTTTGATCAGAGCCGCATTTTTCGCGATAAATCAGGTGTAAGATTAAAATGGGACACCCTGTATATAAGAATTCCAGACACTTATTAATGAGATTGTCGATAAATGTGCTGTTGAATTTATCGGATTGAAATTGGAAAATAAAAAAATTCAAGATCGATTATGCCTTTGGGTATGAAAAGTGATATTTTATGCGGCGTTACTCCATTAATTAGCTTCGCGGTCGATCAGGAATTATGGTTCCCAGTCGGGATTTGTGAGAGATAAATTTTATCCGAAATGTCGTATTCTCTCAAAAGGTCGCGATCAGGCCGAGTCGGGGAGGCTGTTATACCTGATATAAAAGCATCTGTCGCCAGATGTCTATCGAGGGCGCTATCGGATCCATTTGATTCAAGAGAAAAGTTGGGGCTCCATTAGAGGACTTGGCGTGATTCCAGGAGTGACACAAATCCTGAAGAGGCGGATAAGAAGCGCGAAGCTATAACGGCGTTATCCTGCACCAGACGTCGCGTCGATCCTAGGAGCCTAATGGACTTCGCCGGATCACAAGGGGATGAGATGTCAGGGGATAAGTCCGTTTGGGAGCGAACATTGTTTTCTAGCTTTTTCCGATATCAACTATCGCTTATACTGAGAAAAAAAAATTGGTTGGATGAATCAAAGGTTCTAGCCTACTTAGAACTGCAGAGCCTCGAGTCACGTAGAAAATTCGGCGACGTTATGCTCTTCTTCAACATTTTGAACGGGCTTGTGGAATGCCCAGAAGTGTTGAGTGAATTTGTTAGGAGGGTCCATGTCAGGCATACGAGGAATCGCGAACTTGTTGTCGTCCCGACGCACCGAACAAATTACGGACACTTCAGTTAGTACACTGAGAAAAAGAAATGGTTGGATTAAGCAAATGCGCGGTGACATACGTTCAAATGTGTATTTTGTTGGTACAACACATATGTTTCTTTCGATCAACAAATTTTGAATAAATTGAAGCAAATAATCGTTTAACAAAACAATGCTATATGTTTCTTTCGATCAACAAATTTTAAATAAATTGAAGCAAATAATCGTTTAACAAAACAATGCTTTATTTGTACCAAACAAATAACAGCTTTGAACGTATGTCACCGCGGCTTTTGGTTAATCCAACCCATTTTTTTTCTCAGTGTACCTAGGCTACTTCGCTATGCGAACGAATTTGATGAATTAAGGAGGGAGTCTCGCTATGCTCTGACTTCGCATAAGTTCGACAACAATAAGAGAAAATTGCAACTAAAGGTATTGAGAAGATTAATTTTGCATAATAATAATTGCAAAATGTTATTAACAAATTCATCAAAAAATTAATTGGTTAACAAATTACCCGGCAATGTCGAATTACAGTCAATATAGAGTTGGCTCTCCGCCGATGTTGATTCTTGAATTTTGTGTCCTCGAGGTGGTAAACGAGAACAGTAAACGCTGAAGCCTAATGCCCGCTTGTCGTGGATAACCTTCGGCGGGAGTTTCCTGTATAACACGTCCCATCGACCTACATTTTCTCGATGCAATAAAATCGTGGTAAAACACGATCTAGTCTCGTCCGCTTGACACGAGAATGTTTTAGCTATCGAGATACGCGTATCGAACCCTTTGATAGTCGAGCCGCTTTAACCATACTGAGAAAAAAAAATAGTTGGATTGACCAAGGTGCGATCACCCGCGTTCAAAGGCGTTATTTAGTTAGTGCAATAATTTTTTTTGTTTGAATCGAAATATTTTGAATTGACTGAAGCGAATAATCGTTCAATAAAATAATTATTTACTTGTACCAAACAAATAACAGCTTTGAACGTATGTGACCGCAAATTTGGTTAATATAACCATTTTTTTTTCTCAGTGCAAAAAAAAATTCTGTTTTTGAATGAAAATTGATAAAAAATATTTACCATAATTTTTGTATAAAAATTGTAGACGATACTTTAAAAATAAGCTAATTCGTCAAAATAACATGTTAATAAGGTTGTCCCACCGATCGATACGCTACGCTATATTTACTATCCCGAGTTTGTAATTTTACGAACCCTATGATCTAACTTGATTATTTGATTTCCCGGTGAGCTTATCTAGCCTGCTTCCGATGCGTCTGAACATCTATGAGTATAGACGCGTCATGTCTAACGCGGATTTCCGGGAATTTGGGGAAATGGACCGTTGCCAGAGCGCGGTAAAATATTAATTTGTATACCATGTAAATGATTACCCGAAATGCAGCGAAAATTCAAATCCAAACATGACGTTGAAGATCCTTTGAAAAAAAAAAAAAAAGGTTACAGTTTTAGGTACCGACATAGTGTGTCACACATCGCGTTAAGGGGCTGCTGGACCTTCCTGTTTTACCGGCGAAAATAGGCGATTTCTTAGTTTTCACTATTCATCGTTACTATGCGACGCGTATGTTTCAAATCTTGCAAGACTGTATTATTGACATAAACGATTAGGCGTGCACTCGAATTTCGGTCCAAATCTTCCGAAAAATAAAGAAAATCGAATATTATAAACTGTCGCGGAAACCAACATGGCCGCTGAAATGTTTACAGCATCTGTTCTGTTGGATATAAAAAATTCTAGATCTTACATACGTCAAAACGGCGTGCATGCCGATTCTGTGAAGTTCTCCGAATACTCCAAAACCGTCGGAAAGATGTTCACTCAAAAGATAATCACGTATAGTGTAAACTGCGATAATTTAGTCTGTCGACTTGCGACGGGTGATCAGAGCCGATGAACACGGTAGGGCGCGATGCAGAGCCACCTGTACGTCAATTGTGACACTACGTTCACGTATTTTCGCAAACTATAATATTCGGTTTTCTTAAATCCTGATAAGTTTTCAATCAAAATTCGACTGCACACCAAAGCGTTTATGTCAATATCATAATCCTACATGATTTGCAGCATATGTGTAGCATATTAACTGTGCTAAGTCGAAACTAAGAAATCGCTTATTTCGATCGGTAAAGCAGGACCGTCCAGCATCCCCTTAAAGAGATTCAGAAATATGAGCGTCACGGAATTATTAACTAGTCTCTCAATTCATGCTAAATTTGTACACTTGTTTATCCAAAATTGTATCCATTTATTGACGGTAAAGAAGGCTGATTTGTATTATCATTTGCGTCCTCAATCAAGAGAAATATTAAACACGATGGTCTTGCAAGAAGAACAATTGTACTTTTTTTATTTTTCAAAGCAAAATCCGTATTTTTCAACCGATTTTAATGTACCATAGCTCATTCTGTTTCTTAAACTTTACTCCATAAATTCCCCAAGTAGATTTGTCGTAGGTTTGACCTTTGACATAGACAGTCCATTGTTTAATCGGTGATTTTTTCCCCATAAACAAACGGCTATCATTTTTACACGGCCAAAACTGTAAAAAAAATCTACTTGGTGAATTCATAGAGCAATATTTGAGGAACAAAATGAACCATGGTTCATTAAAATTGGTTAAAAAAATCCGGATTCTTCTTACAAAAAACTCAACGAAAATGTATCGTCATGGAAATTTGCATTTATCAGTTTATGTATTTGCAAAAACATTGTTATCAGCAGTTTTCTTAAATGAGAACCTATGCAGTGATACAAATCGACTTCCGTTGCTGTTAATAAATGCACAACATTTTTTATAAATAATTGTAAAACAATTGTGAAACGATTGTAAAATAATTGCAAGACGATTATAAGACAATTGCAAAAGGATTGTAAATCGATGGTAAAACAATTGCAAAAGGATTGTAAATCGATGGTAAAACAATTGCAAAACGATTGTAAGACAATTGCAAACGGATTGCAAAACGATTGTAAGACAATTGCAAACGGATTGTAAATCGATGGTAAAACAATTGCAAAACGATTGTAAATTGATTGTAAAACAATTGTAAAACGATTGTCAAACGATTGTAAGACAATTGTAAAAGAATTGTAAAACAATTGTAAAACAATTGTAAAACAATTGTAAAACAATTGTAAAACAATTGTAAAACTATTGTAAAACAATTGTAAAACTATTGTAAAACAATTGTAAGAATTTAGCACTCGTTTGACTAGCGTTCCGTGCAGCAGCAACCTTAACGCTACATCATCGCTCGAACGCCGAGTGGTCAACGGATTTTGTATTCAACACTCGCCGAGAAACATAAATACCCCTCGAAACTTTCAGACCCTCCGACTCACAAATCGCAGCCCTTACGTCGGCAGCTTCCGCATTTGCTTCTGGCCTGCGAATACTCAGTCCCGGTAATTTTCTACACCAGTTTCGTTCTCCGGCGGGTTTTGAACGGAGTTATGAACGGGCGAGGATTATACCGAGGAAAACGCGATGAACTTTCGAGCTTTTAATAGCGGCGAGAAAGCTGAAGAAGGTAATCTCTGGCGAGGAAATCTCAACAGCCGAGTGTCCGAAGCGACTAAAAAAAAAAGTTGCCGCGTCCTAAATTTTCGTTTACGCGAAGTGCACATTTTTCGGGAATTCTTGCCTTTTTTCATTCGCATAACTGCCCCAAGTCCCATAGTTTTATTAACGCTACGTGACTGTCTCTTGGCAAAAACGTGCGGTTCGCTGAGAGGGCTTTACAAAAATCCGTCGTAAAGTAGGCTTTGGGCGGACAGTTTGAACGTTTTATTATTCACGGTTACTTTTTGTATAGAATTGTGTACGCTGGAAACCGGGACATCGGATTTTTTTTTTTTGTCAATTTACTTAGATTGTATTCAACTGACCGCTATATATGAAAGAGGTGAGAGAAACCTAATTTATTGGGGGTAGGGTGAATATTTCCGGTGTAGCTCTAAATGTCGAGTCGAAATTCGGCAACGAGCCGTTGAGACGCGAGAGGGTCGGATAATTTTCTTCGGCTGAATTTATGAAATTACAATGGGAACTACCGTGAACCAACGAGCGAAGCGAATGGGGTGGCTGACGTACGATCGTAAGGAAATGCTCGCACGGAGGCGACGGCCGGGACATCGGAAGCGCTGTTACTCCTGCTATATATTAAATCAGCGCGTAGAAATTTAATTTAAATATTTTCGCAAAAATGTTTTCAGTGTCACGTAAAAAAAAATCGTATATAAAAATCCATAACAAATTTTACTCTCCTTTAATCACAAATTAAAAAATAGAGAGCGAAAATTGCCCGATATCGACACGTCCGATACCCAATATATACTAAACCTGGAAGTCTACACAATAGTCTTCTAAACAACAAAGCGTGCAAAGTGGTTTGCACAATTACTTTCTCATGTTTAACGGTTTCCTCATAACTTCCTCTATGATAATTCCGTCGTGCCATTTTGGCTTCTTCATAGAGGAAGCTATCATTAAAACACAATAAAAAAAATTTTATGGCAAATTTTAATCTAATCTTAAGCGCTGATTACGATACTATAACTCATTTTACTCTTTGCGTGATGTTCGATTCAGAAACTCCTGTCAACATTTTTTTTTTAATTCAAAATTTTCAAAATCCCATAAAATTTATGCGGTTGGATCAATTTTTGCAAAAGTTAATACTAAACATTGTACAGTGTTAGTTCATTCCTGTGCCAAATTTAAGGTCGGTACCTCCACGTGTACTCAAATTATACCATTTGTAGTAATTTTTCAAAAAAATCAAAATTCGATAAAATCTGATTCCTTAGGTAGATTTCAGCCAATTTCAATACCAAAGGTCTTTCAATACCAAAGGTTCATAGTATCACATTTCTCGGCGTTTTCGATCATTTTTAACGCTGACATTAAAATCTCAACAAAAAAAAATGTTTCACGAAAACATAGCTTTCTCTATGAGGAAGCAACAAAATCGAAGCTTTTTCGGCGCATGATGAACAGGTTGCAACATCTGCTGACCAGTTATGATCGTGACTGGGCGCGTTGGAAGGCTCGTGCCCGAATTACATCAGGAAAGTGTGTTAACAATTAGGAACCGATGCTTCGTGTTCAAATAACATCGATTCGAAGATTCCACTTCCGGCATATTGGAGTACAACTACTTGGTAGCGCCTCACTTAAATTTTGTTTTAAAAGTAAAATCTTATAAAGACAAATGTAAGGCAACGTATATACTGTAAAAAAATTTCTTTCAAAATTAATCAACGGAATAGGAAGCTTTATTTGTACATAAACTGTTTCCGAAATTTGAAAAAAATGTGCCTTAAAATAGTGCAGTTACTTTTTGTCTCAAATAAATTTGTTTGTAAATTTCCGTCAAATGATTTCTAATTTTAATATCTGTTATTTTTATTTGACGAGAAAGTACATTAATCTTCAACTAATGTAAGTAACGTAAACAAATTTCAGGTTCCAATACATTGGATTTACAATTTATTGCTACGGCGCAGAGTTTCGGGCAAATCTCGCGCCCGATCATGGTGACCAGCATATGCAAAAAGGCTGCGTAGGGAGCGGCTTAATCATGGTAATAGCGTCGTCCCAATATCGGAGCAAAACAAACTATGTTTACCAATTTTACGCGAAACATAAAAAAATCTCATCTCAAATGGAGCACACGGGTAATTTTGTTCCGGGTTTCCAATTCGACCCCCCCACCCCACCCCCCCCCCCTCTTCCGGTCCACCCCTTACAAATGCAAATGCGCAGGAAAATGGAAACGTGTAAAAAAAAAATGCAATATTTGTTTCTTTTTTTATACCCCGCTCGTTGGATTCGATATTATTCTGACACTGACATCGAGTGACTTGCGGTGTGTACCGTACATAACGGCTAGCCGGTTCATCCTACACGTCACAAATTCCGCACGCGAGTAGCTCAGTTACAAGCAGCTTCAAGCTTCGCGACCAACCGGAGTCGTAAAGAAAAACAATGTAGAGTCGGAAATAAACAAAGTTGACCTATATTTCGGTGTGACGCGGTTCCCTCTGTCGTTGACTTAGAATCTACCCTCCTGCCTATATTTAAAAAAAAAAAAAAAAAAAAAAAAAAAAAAAAAAAAAAAAAAAAAAAAAAAAAAAAAAAAAAACCTAAAAAAAACAAGCATGAGGGAAAATGGGAGGGAAAAAAGATAGTGTAACGTTGGAGCGAACGATCGGCTTCATTCATCGAAGTGTGGTAGGATAGTTTCTGGCGGATTGCCAGTCCGAATCTTCCGCCGGTGTACAACGTGTGCAGAGGGTGCGGCGATGCGCCAGAGGCGACGAGGGTGGACAAGTGGAAAACGCGCTTTTCCGGATACACCCGTTGACATTCGCCCCTCGATTTTCCACGTCGAAGGGGCTAATGGGAGAAACTCCGTACTACCCCGTTTAGCAGTCGCTAGCTTTTGACTTTTAAAGCGGCGAACGAACGAGCGGCTTTGCCTCGACGAGAAAACCACCCCTCGCTGCACCGGAACGGACCGACATAATTTCGATTCTTCTGGAGATACAGTAAAAAGTTAACGGGGAGCAGGGATCGGGCTTTCCCTTCCGGTACACGCGGTGTGATTTCAACCCCCCACCACCACCGCCACCACCGCCGATCGTAAAATAGCGCGGAAACTGCGGAAAATCGAAACGGTCCTAGTTTCAGGAAAACTTTTCTTATTTATGTTTCCTCTAACAACTTTCTACGCGTAAAAGGATCTTTAGTAGCCTTTAACATAATGTCTGGTGTGGCTTCGATACGACGGGGTATAAAAGGAGGGGGGAGTGGGCGTTGTATTTCCGTTGATTTGTTCCGAACGACTTTTCGGTATCTACTTTGGTCCAGGTTTTCGATACCTTTTACGAGTTATATTAAGGGGGTATAACGTTCGGTGAATTCGATTAAATTCCGGCAAAAAAACAAGTTTTGTTTTTTTATAGGTAAAGAGAATTAGGTAAAGTAATTTGTAATGGGAATCTTAAAATGATCTTTAGTAGCCTTTAATATAATGTCTGCTATAGGATCGGTAGGGGGGAAAAAGGAGGGGGAGGGTTGGGGAGAGGGATATTGTATTTCTGTTGATTTGTTCCGAACGACTTTTTGGTATCTACTTTGTTTCATCATGTTTTCGATACTCTGTACGACTTACGTTAAGGACTACGCCACAGTAAATCGGTAAATCCGCACGTATATATTATGGTTTTTTTTTTTTGTAAATATACGCTTTATTGATTTGATTTTTTTAGGGTGGAAGGAAGATATACTAAAGACCATTTAAGAAAGTTTTCATTAAATTTTATCGTTATTATGTATGTTCTTAAAAATATCCCTGAATATTCTTGATAAATTATTAGAAAAAAAGAAAACAAAATCGAAATTTTTCTGTGACGTAAGCCCTAAGGGACTACAAATTCGATGAATTTCATTTGTTTATCGGTAAAACAGAGTCGAATTAATTAAATCCACTACGATTGATTGTCATGGAACTCTGACCGTGTAAAAATATGCCAGTAAAAAGAACGTCGATGTACTTTTTAACAGCGGGCACTGAGAAAAATTTATATAGGTAATAACAACAATACTGACTTATTACCATAAAAAATAGTTTCCAAGGGGAACGTCTACATTTTATAATTACGACCATGACAAAAAATTATGGTTGCATCCATAATTATAATTTTGCCAATTGAATATATACAATGAGAAACTATCTACATAGACGTTCCCCTTGGGAACTATCGGTATAGCAGGAAATAGGATGCTTTTTCTCAGTGAAATTCTTTGAACTGATTGAAATCGGCTAAAAAAATGGAGACCTTGAGAATTTTCTTACAAATTATTGCATAATTTCAGGACCTTGTTGACAATAATTTTTATTTTATTTTTTTTTACTTCTAAAGCACAACATTCGTCAGCTGCCGTCTCGTTCGAGGAATAGAACAAAACCGCTGATGCATTCGGTTCGAAGACCGACATGACTGCAGATACTATTTTGGTATAACGACGTTGATATATGCAAGACAGGTGTGCAAATTCGGGTACCATACATTTCCACGTTTCTGCGACGTTAACGTTAAACTCTCGTCGTACGAGGACCTACCAGCTGAATTCACGTAATAGATAGCGCCGAGGTGCTTGCAGAGCCACGTACAGCCCGATCAATCTCTCAGGGGTGGGTGGTAAGGGGGGTGAGGGTGGAATCGTCACTTGCAACCTTCTGCTCGAAACGATTGCTTTATACACTCCGTCCCCTCAGTGAAACGCAGATCCATGTCTTTCGACCCCTCTCTTAATTTAAACTATCCCGCGAGCTTACTTTTTATCTCTCTTCGTTCCAGACTGTTTACCTTCGGTGTAAATTACTTCGTAGCGTTCACTTTGCGCCCTTAATTATTTACGGTCGCTCGATGTGCTCGAATTCGACTAACGATTATTTAAGGTGACGCGAAAGTCCTCCAAGGAACAAATTAAACGACATCAGTGTCGCTGTATATTGTTCTCTGACAGCGACAACGACAATAAATTTTCGAAACGGGAAGGGTTGATTCCCTTTATAACGAATATTTTTTAATATGGCGTAAAAATGTAGAGAAATTTATCGAGTGGTTAATTAAAGAAAGATCAAATTAATTTATAATTTGAAATGAGATTGTGTTAAAAGCCCTTAATAGGCCTTTAATTATTTACGCTCGTTCGATGTGCTTCAATTCGTCTAATGATTATCTAAGGTGATGCGAAAGTCCTTCAAGGAACAAATTAAACGACTTCAGTGTCGCTGTAGACTGTAATTTGACAGCGAGAACGTAGAAACACTACCTATTTTTTCTGCAGGGCTGGGGAAATTTTCGAAGCAGGAAAGGCTGGCTTCCTTAATAACAAATATTTTTTAATATGGAATAAAAACATAAGAATTTAAATAGTCTAGTTAATTGAAGAAAATAATATGCAATTATAGCTTGAAATTATATATTTTAAAGATTTTAAATCAAGTTAAAAAACATTGCTTAGGGTAAAAGTGGGGAATATGACCCGGTCCATGTATCATTGATTTCCGTGTTAATCGAGGTGGACCATATTCACCACTTTTCCCCTATTGAATGCATGGATCAATACTATGTCTGGAGATATGCTGAATTTACGAGCCTCGATTATTCTCGAATTGATGGGAGACCACATTACCGAAAGGTTCCCTCGCTAAATGTTCCGTGGACGGTGTCGGCGAAGGTGACTCTGTGTTGAGCGAGAGAGCTCCCGGTAGTGCAATAAATATTTCATTCGAGACGGTCGCGAGGGGGAAAAAAGTTTAAGATATTACAGTAAACAGGAGTAATTTCATGCTGGAGGCTCTACGCCCGACATACTCTCCGGAGTCTCAAGGGTCGGCTAGAAAAATTAGAAATAATGAGGGTCGTAACGAAGCCTTGTTTGTTTCGCTGCACACGGTCAGTGCGTAATAAGCTTTCATTCCGATCCGTAGAGTAAATTAAGGTAAATTACGAAAATTGATATAACAAGTTTTACAGTCGTGCACAGAAGTATTTGTGGTTTCTCTTGCGATGTTCGTAAAGGACGGTAGCACTTCTGATTTTTTTTTTCTATAAAAATACGAAACACTAAAATGTGTTCCAACACGCTGAACAAAAGTCCATTTGATGCAAGAGGATTCTATTCGCTGAAAATGATAATCCACTTGCTGCAAAACGATCCCCTTGAGGCAAATGTATTTTATTTAGACTGTAAAGAGAAATTACCTGTAGCATGACAAAAATCGATTTAACGATCTCAACAGCAGTCCATACAAGGTTTGGTTTTTTTGCGATGTTCGTAAAGAACGACTAGCACTCTCGAGCACCTTTTCAATTTTTTTATTCAATTTTTCAATTTTTTTTTCGGTGTAAATCCAACACGATGCAATGTGCTCCAAAAGACTAAATAAAATTTATTTAATGCTGGAGGATTCTATATGCTGGAACTGACAATCCACTTGCTGCAAAACGATCGTCTGGAGTTAAATGTATTTTATTTAGAGTGTAAAGAGAAATTCCCTGTAGCATGATAAAAATCGATTTTTCGAACTTTACACCAGTCCATACAAGGATTTGGTTTTTTTGCGATGTTCGTAAAGAACGACTAGCACTTTCGAGCACCTTTTGACATTTTTTTTTTCGGAGAAAATACGAAACGATGCAATGTACTCCAAAAGACTAAATAAAATTTATTTGATGCTGGAGAATTCTATCTGCCGGAAATGACAATCCACTTGCTGCAGAACGATCCTCTTGAGTCAAAACAATGTTATTTTGTGCGTAACGAAGAATTTCCTGTTGCACCGCGATTATATTATTAATTAAATTTCTATTAATATATTAATTAATTTAATAATATAGTATTATTAATATAATTTCTTACAAATTTCAGTTGCCGTTGTCGTGGCGTTCTTCATATGCTGGGCGCCGTTCCACGCCCAGAGGCTGTTGGCAGTTTATGCGAATAACACTGAGGAACCGCCGGACGGCCTCGTTACAGTTTATACGGCTCTAACGTACATCTCCGGTATATTCTACTATCTCTCGACGACTGTCAATCCCCTTCTGTACAACATTATGTCGAACAAGTTTCGCGAGGCTTTCAAGGTAAATTTTATTTTATTATTATTGCAAGGAAAAGCAAACAAAATATTTCCCATTTCCATACCTAAATGTTACATTCGGCTGGGTCGAACTGGCTAACTGACACGATTGACCCGGTCGATCCGTTAAAAAATATAAAAAATCTCGGAAGTTCAATCACTCAAATCGTGGCAAATATTTTTCTGTCCTGAATTAATTAACATTTCGGATGATAACTTTTATAAAATTACCACAAAGTTTGCTAACGACAGGATGTGTGCCATGAGAAAATAAATATCGGGAACGTCCCTGCCAATCTGCGATACTCTACTGGACTAAACAAAAATGTATATATATATATATATATATATATATATATATACATTGGCAAAGAAAATTGTAAATTTAATGTACAATTATGTATAAAAAATGAATTTTTCTTTCCAGTGAAAACAAAGTAAATTATTATAATTAAAGTACTTTTAAAGTAAAAATAAAATATTTATAAAGTTTTAAATATAACAGTATATGAAATTTGATATACCAGTTTATGGATAAAAACTTCCACTACCAGTACATTAAATTTTATTCTAATTCTTTTATTAACAGTGTATATGTACCGATTTTGAGCTTTTTTTCTGAATACTAACGAATGATTAAGAAGCAATCGTGTGTTTAACAGAGTATGCTGTCGGAACATTTCGGAGGTAGATTCCTGCAAAATAATCTATTTTACGCAACAAAACAAAGTAAACTTATATCCATGGTTAACATTTTTTTTATTTAACGTACAATTATGACAAAAAATGAATATTTCTTTCCAGTGAAAATAACGTAAATTATTATAATTAAAGTTCTTTTAAAGAAAAATTAGACAATTATTAAAAGTAAAGTATTTATAAAGTTGTAAATATAACAGAACATTAAGTTTAATTCTAATTATTTTATCAACAGTGTATATGTGCCGATTTTGAGTTTTTTTTGTAAATACTAACGAATGATTAACAGGCACTCGTGTGTTCAACAGAGTATGCTGTCGGAACATTGCGGAGGTAGATCGCTGCAAAAGACGGGCCCGCGTCGTCAGACGTACAGCAGCCTGTCGCGTTTCGGGAAATCGACGGTGAGAAGAGGAGGCGACCGAAACTCCGGATCGTTGTCGGCGAGTGACGAGACCCAGAGGCTGGCGCCCGCTCTGCGTCGCGACTTTCTTCAGCAGCGTGCCGTGACGGCGAGCGCGGCGCCGCAAGTCGACACCGACAAGTCGACGCGAATCTGCATATCTCGGATCGACGACGAGTGCCCGAACGATCGTCCGCAGACGAACGGGAGAAGCTCGAGCGTCAGATCGACCACCCTCGGGTCGGTAACGAGCACCAACGTCGCGAGTCCGATAGCGACTCTTCGCTCGAGAAGTCTCAATCAAGCGAGCAACAACAACGGCTCCGAGGCAGGGCTTCACTTGACGAAGAATCATCGGCCACCCTTGAAGACGGTCACACTCGGTAGGTCCAAACATGTATAAAAAAAATTCTTACGCAACTTTAAGAAATATTTTTTTGGGTGAAAAAATAGAAATTAACGATAATAACGACATTTTTGAGAAAAACGATTCTTTTGAAAATTTTCGCGTGTCCTGGACTAACAATCAGGTTGCTTAAACATTCCAGAATAACATACATTTTTTTGACTGTACATTGTTTAAGCTGTACATTGTTTAAGCTATACATTTTTTAAGCTATACATTTTTTGAGCTATACATTTTTTGAGCTATACATTTTTTGAGCTATACATTTTTTGAGCTATACATTTTTTGAGCTATACATTTTTTGAGCTATACATTTTTTAAGCTATACATTTTTGAGCTATACATTTTTTGAGCTATACATTTTTTTAACTATACATTTTTTAACCTATTTAGCTGAAATTCAATGAAATTGTGCCCAAACGGGACGAAATCCCGGCGAAATCTCATCCCGGTTACGGGGATGAGGAGAGATTGTCCAACTGTATACTTTTTTGTGTTGTCCTCTGGATGAAAGTATGATACGCAGCCTGCGTATAAAGTTCGCTTTACCGCACTTGTATACTTTATAAGCAGCCTGCGTATAAAGTTCGCTTTACCGCACTTGTATCGCAAATTACCATTTTGAGAAGAATTTTATGTATCCAATTTTTTTTATGCATCCATCGTAACGCGTGTCTTATCGTCGATTCGTCAATGTTGCAGGTCTGATAGCCGAGAGGCTGCGCTTCGGCACGAAGAGTCTCTTCGCGAGCCAGCAACAGAGGCCCCATAGTCAGCAGCAGCTGCAGCAGCAGCAGACACAACAGCAGCAGCAACCGCATCCGCAGCATCATCAGAGAGTCATGAAGCACAGACCGGAAATCGGCGGTCGTGCGAGACCGAAGATTCAGAGTCATCCGAGTATCGACAGCGCCAACACGATCAGCAACTCGAGTCTTCAGGATCTCGACGAGACTGAATTCACCGGCTCGGAACTAGCCAATTACATGGGAGAGCTCAACATCGATCTCGTTACCTGACGAATCGTCGGTCCGGGATTCGGCACACCCGAGACATCCAGTCGACCGTCCATGAAGGGCTGACGAACTCCGAAGTGCTCTCTCGGCAATCGTCGGTGACATTCCTCTGACACGATAGCGTTTGCCAATGATATCCGATCACCGGAGATCGCATATGGTTCGTTAAAAAGCGCGACGATCGGCTCGATCGATCAATGAAAAATCGTTTCCGGTATCGAAATACGAACGTCAATCGTCTCGATTTCGCAGAATCGAGTACACGAAAAGCTGCGAATGGATTGCCTAATCAAAAGAATTTAATACTAAAAGACTTGTACTAAGAAAAAAAAACAACGTTCCCAAAACTCGATCGAGACACCTCGAATTCAATTGTGATTAAGTAGATTTGTTTAAGATAATAATGACTCTGCGAAATGTATCTCTCTCTTTATCTCTAGTAATAATAATGATAAGTATAATTGATGCTACAAATATAATTGTTTCGGAAAGACAAGGGAGATGAGTGCACCGATGAATTATTTTCTTCTTGAATTGCAATTCCGTTTAATTCGTACGGAAAAAAAATCAGTCTTAAGGAGGAAGTCTCGCTGCGCGCTGACTTCGCATAAGTTCGTCAACAATAAGAGAAAATTGCAAGTACTTCTTGATGGTCTAAAAATCTGAAAAAATCATGTATACTAAAGGTACTGAGAAGATTGATTTTGCATAATAATAATTGCAAAATGTTATTAACAAATTCACCAAAAAATTAATTGGTTAACAAATTACCCGGCAGCAAAACGTTTTTTATGAAAATGATTCGTTTATTTTTCTGAATTCGTATTAATTTTTTCAGATGGTTAAGTGATCGTTGATTATTGTTCAATAAAAAAAATAAAAAATCAACGATTATTTAAAAATCTGAAAAAATTCATACGTAAAGTTTTGTTGCCGGGTAATTTGTTAACCAATTAATTTTTTGGTGAATTTGTTAATAACGTTTCGCAATTATTATTATGCAAAATTAATCTTCTCAGTACCTTAAGTCTACATGATTTTTTTCAGATTTTTACACCATCAAGAAGTACTTGCTATTTTCTCTTATTGTTGTCAAACTTATGCGAAGTCAGCTCGCAGCGAGACTCCCTCCTTAAATGAGTAACTGTTACATCGATAATACAATTAATATATATTGTTAATTGTATTATCGGTACTTTGATGTTCGATGAAAAAAAATTGATGATTGAATTCGGAATGATAATTCACCGGTGCCGTCGTGAAATTTTTATTTGATCATATCGTTCCACTCGACTGGGTGGGCCTCGTCGCACTTGGCTATGCAACGTCAAATTCAATTTCCATAATTATTTTCTTTACACGTAGAGCAACACCATCGACACGATCGTGTCCGAGCCAATGGATTATTTAACGCTCGAACAGAGAACCGCCGTCCCACCCGTCATTACATTGTGACAAGAATAAATATCCCGTGAATTTAATTAATGCAAATCGTAAGTACCGCGCATAATGCAACGAGTTCTCCGTCCATCTTTCGCGCGCCTTCGCTCGGACTCTGCGACAAAAGATCGCGAGTGAATATCAACGACACGCCGATGCGTGACAATTAAATTAAATTCACATGCAATGCAATCGCAGGATTTTAATTCGTCGAACGAAAACAGAAACATTAACAGCGACTGCTGATATAACTTATACTAATCTAATGTGGACAAAAATAAAATTAATTACAAATATCTGTAGTGGAGAGCGGGGCAAAATGGGACAGCGGGGCAAAACGAGATGATGGGATAGAACGCAATTTCCCAATAACTTTTGGATCGTGACGGAGATTTTAAGTGCGGTAAAATTGATGGAATATCTGGATGTATCGTTGGGACAAAAAGAAGCATCCAAACATTATTGGAAAATTGATTGAAAAATTTGAATTTTGAAAAATTGGGAGAAAATTGAAAATTTCGCATCCGATGTCCCGTTTTTCCCCACTGTCCCAATTTACCCCGCTCTCCCCTATATATAAATAAAAGAAGATAACAAATCGATCGTCATGTTTATAATAAAATAATGTTTCTCTCGCTGAGTTCGCGTCATTTAGGAGTCAGTCTTGGGACACTTCTCGAGGTAAGTTTTGACGTTGGAATTGGAGAGGACCCAGTGGACGACTTTCTTCAATTCGAGATGATTCTTGTTGAGGTCGTAGCCGATTCGGGTATGCGTTCAAAGTTGCGGCGTAAATCGGCGTACGACATCTGGCGAGAAAATCAAGAAAAGTGAAACGTTATTCATTTATTAATTTTTTTTTTCAATAAAAACAGACTATCTTAATTTCCTAATAATAAAAAAATAGTCCCTATAAACGATTTTACCTTTACGCCAACTAAGTATCCACCGTTCTTCTTCACTTGGTCGTTCAATCTATTGAGAATATCCATGACCTTCTTAAAGGTTTCACCTTCAGCTTCTTCTTCGCGTCAGCGTTCTTCTCCCAGTTCCAGGTTGACAATGCTGTTGACGAATAGTATTTTTTTAGACTCAATCATATTTCATAAACTCGTTCATGCGAATCAGTGGGTTTTGCTAACTGCAAGATCAGCCCATTCAGAAATTACTCGTCCACAAAATTTATGTAGGTCACTTCTCGATTTGCTAAATCGATGAGTGTAATTTTTAAAAAATTGTTAATTTTCCCTTTCCAATTTCGCACCACGCGACTCAAGTCGCCAAAACCAACAACGATAATGCAAGGAAAAGTGACATATGACACCTGTACACTGAACTATGATAAAGACGGTTTGTGTATCTAAATACAACGAGAGTGAGATTCCAAACCGATCCTGAGATCCCATTTAACGCCCAGAACTAACAGGAAGTGTATGTAACTTTATATTTCTACGCTACCAAGTTTATTTTAAAAAAATGTTGAGAGCGCAAAAGTTTAATTGTAGTTCTAATATTTTACAGGAATTTGAATATAGGAATTCGACAACGATTTGCCTGATACTCTCAAACGTAAGAAATCTTTCCCATCAACGACATCTGTAAAACCTTCGTTGCATTTCTATTGCACCAAATCCGAATTCTAATTTTGTCATCCATCGTGAGCGATGACGACCTCCCATTAGATTTGGAGGAAAGGATGAGTTCTCTATCCATCGCAGCCTTCACTCGTATCTTGCGGAAAATATCGCGACGGCATAACGAGCAATCACAGTATTTTTATTTTTCTAAAAAAGACAAAGACATTAACATTGAATGCTGATTTAACTTATACTAATCGAATGTGAAAAATGAAAATCACACACGACAGTTGTGCTTTTTGATTTTAAAAAGCATAGCTTCCTCTAGGAGGAAGCAAAAATGTATATATAAATGAATAAAAGAAGATAACAACTCAATTGTCATGTATATAAAAAATAATGTTTCTCTCGCTGAGTTCGCGTCATTCAGAAAGTATCGCGAAAGCATAACGAGGACACGAAAAGATGCATGACAATTAAATTAAATTCATATGCAAAACAATCACAGTATTTTTATTTTTCGAAAAAAGACAAACACATTCACATCGAATGCTGATTGAACTTATACTTAATCGAATGTGAAAAATGAAAATCACACGCGTCAGTTGTGCTTTTTGATTTTGAAAACCATAGCTTCCTCTAGGAGGAAGCAAAAATGTATATATAAATGAATAAAAGAAGCTAACAAATCAATTGTCATGTATATAAAAAATAATGTTTCTCTCGCTGATTTCGCGTCATTCAGAAGTCGGTCTTGGGACGCTTCTCGAGGTAAGCCTTGATGTTGGGATGGGCGAAGACCCGGTCGACGAGCTTCTTCAATTCCGGATGATCTTTGTTTATGTCGTAGCCGATTCCGTGAGACATTAATCCGTTCAACCCTGCGTACAGTATATCGGCGTACGACATCTGGCGAGAGAATCAAGAAAAGGGAAGCGTTATTATTTTTTTACAATTGAAACAAATTATATTAATTTACTAATATTAAAATATTTTTCCTCGAAACGGTTTTACCTTTCCGCCGACTAAGTATCCACCGTTCTTTTTCACTTGGGCGTTCAGTCTGTCGAGGGTTTCATCGAGCTTCGTGAAAGCTACAACCTTCAGCTTCTCCTTCGCTTCAGCGTTCTTCTCCCAGTACCAGGTTGACAATGCTGTTGACGAATTGTATTTTTTTAGACTCTATCATATTTTATGAACTCTTTATTAAGGAGATTTTTAAGTAATCGTTGATTTTTTTTTTGTAGAAAAAAAATCAACGATTACTTAAAAATCTGAAAAAATTCATACGTATTCAGAAAAATAAACGAATAATTTTCATAAAAAAAAGTTTTGTTGCCGGGTAATTTGT